>JAGSMR010000342.1:0-50594 GCA_029286605.1 Sericinus montela | reverse complement strand
TTTGTGTTATATTCGGAGACAAGAACAATTTTTATCTAAACTTTCCAACGCAATAACGCAGCATCTGAGCAACTTTTAGAGGTCACTGAACTTAAAATAAATAAAAATATTTACAAAAATTTCTTTTATTACATAGTGTAACAAAAGAGTCAAAATCCCCAATGGCTACGACTTAAATCTAGCTTACAAGTTTACGATCCTGTTACACGGTTATAGGATCTTTGCCAAATCTGAGCTGTGAGAAGCGAATGTTTCCCAATAAATATCTTTAGTCTGTTCAAATAATATTTTGATTGAAGAAGCTTATACAATTTATGTCTATTATCACGCCATTCCCTATACAGGGGTAGACAGTTGTCTAGACTTATTAGATTTATATATTAATTTATTTAAACTTATTAGACTTTATAGATCCACCGAAGATATTGTTGGGACAATGTGACAGGTGGTGAGCCCGTCGCCATCTTTATGTCTAAAACTACGATAAAATTTGTACATAATTTTTTGAAAAACCCATTGCTACGAGCCTGCCACCTGGGGATCGAACTCGGATTTGTGACTCGAATTTCAATCACCCTACCACCAGGCTATCGTTACCTTTTTTAATTATCTATTATCATCAACATAACGGCCTATGAAAGTCTATTGGCCTCTCCCACTACTGCTAGGCATCTACCGTAAGGGTTTGTTTGCAGTGATCGCCGTGCTTGGCGAGCAAATTGGCGATCGCGGTACCAGATTATTCGCACCTTAGGACGCTGGTGCCCTTCACCGGTTTTTTGAATTTTGAACTTGTATTTTTCGGGATGCTTACGCCGCCACCCGTCGGTAGCCTCTAGCACTTTTAAAGCTTGTCCCTCTGCCGCCTCTTACGCCATCCATGGTACATTAATACGCTGTAATATACGGCATAAATGGCGTATGATTACTTTAAATTTAAATGTTGCATAAGATTAAGATTTTAAGTAGGTTTCAAATCACGATTACCGAATGGTTGAGTGATCGAAATTTAAGTCATGAGTTCGATCCCCAGCCAGCAGGCATGTTCCACTGGGCTTTTCCAAAAAAACTTATGCATGATTTATACTCGTATCATTGGCATCTTATTTATTTAAGCAGCCATCATTTATTAACACTATTGTAATATTTGGAAGGTAAATAGTAACTACCGCACAGGTCGGGTGTTCTTAATTTTGAAAGTACATTGGATTGTGCCATTGAATCTTGGTTCTAGTATAAACGTATAGCAGCAGCTTCTATAAATCGATAAAAGCTGTTGTTGGATCTCAAGATTTGTGTTATATTCGGAGACAAGAACAATTTTTATCTAAACTTTCCAACGCAATAACGCAGCATCTGAGCAACTTTTAGAGGTCACTGAACTTAAAATAAATAAAAAATATTTTTTACAATGTTTCAAAGTGTTAGGCCTTTTATAAAAAGTACATAAATGTAATGTTCATTTTAAAATGAATTACAAATTAAGTACTCCAGTGACATTACGTATAGAGTTGCGTATAAAGCGGTCAAGAATACCCAAGTGACTTCAAAGTACGGTCTGCGGTGCAATTCAAAAGCAGAATTTATAATGATTCACCGTTCTAACATTGCTACCTTACGTTTGTTTATAGTTAATTTGCTTTAACAAGACCACTAACTCTTTCTCTGATTATAAATCATCTGGATTAGTACCACAGCCTAGCATGTCACCATATATCAGATTAACAAGAGTTGTGTTCCGATTTGAAGGATAAAGACAACCAGAGTTATTGCGAGTAATGATTACGAGGTGTACGTTTTCCATGTCAGCCTTAACAGGTTACAGTGCCTTCGATTGAAGAGGTTGTTTGCCGCATTTTATGGGCTGCTGCAGATACTGCAAAATCGGTATACTATAGTGTAGTCTGCAACAACTTTTCATCCAGATCATATATATACTTAACGACTTACGAAAGATCATTGTTGGACTTAGATCCCCTTAGAGCACTTAGAGTAACCAGACAACTCGCATCTTAGAAGTTGCTGTCTGTGATGATGCTTTGCTTAATTATGACCAGGAATATTTTCTCGCCTACTGTCGATCATCAAAGGTAACTAAGACTTTTCCCTGTATCGGCCATTACGGTATCTAAGGCTTACCCCTATATCGGACATTACAGTATCTAAGACTTTTCTCTATATCGCCTATTAA
The DNA here is from genome assembly GCA_029286605.1 of Sericinus montela. Classification (NCBI taxonomy): domain Eukaryota; kingdom Metazoa; phylum Arthropoda; class Insecta; order Lepidoptera; family Papilionidae; genus Sericinus; species Sericinus montela. The sequence continues at coordinate 48,403 of JAGSMR010000342.1, read as the reverse complement.
GATACCCCTCGAAAAAGGGTTTTTTTTATGTTCTAACACTATTACTCATTTACTGACTGACTTGATTCAACGTGACTATCTCACAATTATTAAAGAGAAAGAGGAGAAACATTTTATTCTTTAATTTAATAACAAAAAGTTCAAACATAACTTGTATGCTTTAAAATCAATAAAAAAATTGCGTAATATCTCACAATTATTTTTACAATTAAAATAAAATGTTCTAATACACACAATCCACATATTTGCATATAATTATTTTTACAAATTTTACACTAATTTGATTGAGGGTTGTCAAACAAAGCTTTGCATTATAACGAGTATAGTATATAACATTTTATTCTTTAATGAAACATTTTATTCTTTAATGAAACATTTTATTCTTTAATTTAATAACAAAAAGTTCAAACATAACTTGTATGCTTTAAAATCAATAAAAATTGCGTAATATCTCACAATTATTTTTACAATTAAAATAAAATGTTCTAATACACACACGATCCACATATTTGCATATAATTATTTTTTACAAATTTTACACTAATTTGATTGAGGGTTGTCAAAAAAAGCTTTGCATTATAACGAGTATAGTGTATATATGTATATATAAATACCTACAAAATAAAAAAATATTTCTGTGAAGAAGAGTTAAAAATCTCACATATAGACGCCAAATAATAATTTTCTTTAATTTATTACTAAGCCAACATGCTCGTAACAGAGCTCTTATCATGTATTATAAGACGCTTTGTAAAATATATGCCTAAGTAAACTTGCTCAGGGTTAAATCCCCCATTCCCTTAATTAGTTTTATGTGTTTATGTCAACATTTATTAGTTACATGAAACACTGAAATAAATTGTAAAAATATTGTTAATTATATAATAATTAAAATGCTGCAGTATACTAAATTTGCCGTGGTGGTATCAGATTTAGAATCTAGAACAATATTAGTATTATTCTACTGACAGATGGCAGTAAATCTCGAAAAAATATTATCATTATCAACAAAAATATCAGGCCAAAATAAGCAGACTGGCGACGGGCAGCAGCGTCTAAGATGTAAGATATCTGTAGTAGATAATATTTTCGACAATTTAGTCCTTTCAACCTACGCCTATCGCAGTGGTAGTCTAAGATACAAATCGTACAAAAGTTTTGAAAAGACTCATTTGTACCATTAGTACCAAGACTCACTAGTACAAGGTACGTTGTCGTCAGTCATCTTTGTCAAAACGTGGGTCGAAAGATTTTCTAGAGTAGACCTCAGCCTTACCCAGTATTGGCATATTGTGTGAAGATATACAAGATAAATAATATATAGAAAATATAAAAATCAATCAACTTGCAAAAGCATTAAAATTAAAAAAAAAATGCGGCCGAATCTAATTACAAAAAACACTAGAAACAACATTAAAGTATGTAATGTATATTTAAAACCGACCTTTCATTCCCATCGAAATTCATTTTAATCTGGAGAAGGAGATTCAATTACATCTGTATCACAATCCCAACTTCGTTTGAATCTAAATGAAATCAGCACAACCCTATAAAAAAAAATCTCTTTCAATCATTGTTTAAATCGAATAAAAGCGATCATTGCAATTTAGTTGAAGAAAAACTAAGCTGAGTTGTGAATATAATATACTACACATATAAATATTAATAAATTCAATTAATAAATTTAATACATTAATATTGGAAGTAAAATATTAAAACTTTTCGTTTTTTTTTTTCATTTAAATTCATTTGAGACAAAAGTTAAAAGTTAAATATAATTTAGCAATTTAAAATTTGGGGTGTGGGCCTCCGGTTACCTGCAGCTCTCTACTCACCAGACGAAACGCAGAAGCCTGTTAAACTTCTACTTCACGCCGGTATTCTGTGAGGTCGTGGTACTTCCCCGGTCGAGCCGGCCCATTCATGCAACAACAAAAGCTGATGCGTGGCTCTACCACTGAATATTGGTTTTGAATTATAGTCACGATAGCCGAGTGATTTGGTGATCGGTTTGCTTGGATAGGCTTGTTTCAATGTGTTTTTTTTTTCGAAATATATGTACGAGTTACACGATCGATCGATCGAGCTTGGGTCTCTTATCTCGAATTCCGATCACCCAACCACTCGATTATCGTGACTGTAACTGTAAGATAAATTTAAAAAAAATATCTTCACGCCATTCCCAGGGTAGACAGAGGTCTAGTTTACACAATGAAGTCCTTCGACTCCACCTTCTATATATATATATATATATATATATATATATATATATATATATATATATATATATATATATATATATATATATATATATATATATATATATATATATATATATATATATATATATATATATATATATATATATATATATATATATATATATATATATATATATATATATGTAGTACAACCCTAGTATTGGGAAATTGCGTGAAGACATAATTTTTTTTTTGGAACGTTAATTAGTTAAATAAGATATAGGATATATATATATATATATATATATATATATATATATATATATATATATATATATATGTATATATATATATATATATATATATATATATATATATATATATATATATATATATATATATATATATATATATATATATATATATATATATATATATATATATATATATATATATATATATATATAAAAATTTATGTCTTCACGCAATTTCCCAATACTAGGGTAGGCAGAGATCTAGACAATAAAGTCGTTTCGACGTTGTTTTCACCGAAGCGTATTTAGGACAACGTAACATGTGGTGAGGCTATCGCCGTTTATATCTTAAGCAATACATAGACATATATTCATATATACATTGAAACAACCATAATTTGAGTACATTCGCATTCATCATACAAATGTTTCTCTTGCGGGATTCGTACCAACAACCAACGTCCCCGCCTATTTCGAAGTCGACCAACTAGGCTACCGGGTGTACAATGTTATATACATTTCTAAAACAAAACTTGATAAAATTAACTCGTCGTTTTGTTGTTGCGATGTAAGAATTTAACACCTTCATTCTTCCCAAATGACGATTAAAGGACTTCGAACCGCAACTTGCTACAGACAGATGGGATGAAAACCGCCTCGAAAAATACTAGACCAAATTCAGCGGTCCGTATTCGGACGGATGGTACTGCGATCGAGATCGTTTAGGAGGAAAAAAAGCATGCTCATAGAACGTATGCATAGCGCTTGTTATTTTCACTACATCGTAAGATTCTGGATTGAGGCGAGAAAATTAATTTGGCTTTCATTGCTTGCGAATTACTAACACCAAGTTCAGATCATTTGTTCCCAATACAGGAGTAGACAGAGATCAACTCTAGACAATTCTAGCCTAGTCTAGACAAAGTCCCTTAGACCCAGCTTCCACCGAATATATTTTCGGCACAACGTTACAGGTGGTGAGCCCGACGCCGTCTTTATGTCCAAGGCAACAATATAATTTATACATAAGTTTTTGAAAACCCCAATGGTACGAACCTGGGAATTGAACTCGGGTCTCTTCACTTGAAATTCCGACCGCCCAACCGTCTATCATGAAAATTAAAAACATAAATATTTTTTTATTACAACACTCTTTTTAAAACAGTAAGGTGGTTACTACCTTTGGGTGTCGTAAGAGGTGAATAAATAGATCAAATCCAAAAAAAATAGTTCTCGAAGTCCTAATCTGTATGTAGTATCTGTGTGTAGTGGTACTATAAATAAACCTCAAATTTAAAAATTTGCAGAATTTTAAAGAACTCTGTTGGTTAACTCGTTTGACAAAATCGATGCATACAATAACCGTCTATGTTTCTTTCTTTTGCATTTACCCCACTATTTTATTCGAAATTAAACCAAACATTTTAAAATTTAAAAAAATTAAACATTTCAATTAAAAAAAAAATTAATAATAACGATAATAATTTATTAAAAATCAAATTTCCGTGGGCGCTACCTTGTAAAAATTTCAAGTGTGAGACACGGTGGCTCAAATGATAAATGCGTTGCTATGGTTGAGGCTGCGGGTTCAAATCCCGATCGTATCACTTGGCATATTAATTAACTGTAAGCTTTTTTATGTTTGCCAACGGGCTCCATAAACGTATTTATTTAAACAAATATAATAAGGATAAATAATCCTTATTCCAGAGACTTTAAATTCCATTGTCATTCACACTGTTGCGGTAATTATTTATAGATTCTAAAATTTTAAACTTTGCAAAAATTTGTCTTCCAGAGAACATTTTGCTTTTTCCTTTGGTTTTTATACGGTTTTGAATCCGGAATTTATATATATATATATATATATATATATATATATATATATATATATATATATATATATATATATATATATATATATATATATATATATATATATATATATATATATATATATATATATATATATATATATATATATATATATTTATATATATTTATATATATATATATATATATATATATATATATATATATATATATATATATATATATATATATATATATATATATATATATATATATATATATATATATATATATATATATATAAAGAAATACACATTTCATCTATCGATATTTTTTTAATTCACCGCTGCTTCGTAATGAGGTTCCTTGGTTTGGTTGGTTTTTGTGCCGGACAAAATAAATAAAATAGAATAAAAAATGGTCTTAAATGTCTGTGCATAATCTATAAATAAAAAATATAGCACCTATACACAAATAAACACAATGTATTTAAACTTTCTTAAATTAATAGATCACTGAAATGTAATAAGAAAATAACTCAGCCTTATGTTTACGTTAGCTATAATTACACTTAACTTAAGTTTGTAGCTCATAGTAAACAAAATCCGTCCTGATATTCAGAATGGATAACATAAAATTAGTCGAAATTAGATCTGTAATAAACTTACTCTGTGGTCTTGCATACAGTAATTTGTCTTCATTTTCCAAGACATGAAAAACTAAATACGTGTAAAACTTTGATTGATGCCCCTCTAAACGTGGCTACCTGTTATCGACGTTGTTCTTTTATTTTGTTTTCTTTCTTACACATATTTTTTGCTCTTTGTCGATTCCCAGGACGTTAAGCCCAGCACTTCACTTATATTTAGAGATGATTATATTACACTGCTTGGAGGTTATACAACTTTTGTCAAAGTTCATTTTGTTATTATTAATATTGTGCATTTTTTTTAACTTCTTTCTTTCTTTATCTTCACGTATTTTATCCGATAGGCATTCTTCTCTATGAAATCGAATTTAATATGTCATTTAGTAGCGTTAAGTTCAATTACTTACTTAAATAAACAGTTTGAAATCCAATTTTACTTGATGTCAGAAGTTTTCACCGTAGCTGGATACCTAAATAAGCTTTCATACTCTGTTGTAGAAGCAATCAGTTCAGAGAGATCGTGTTATTTCCTCAAAGTACAACTCAATATCCAAGTGCGAAATACGTTGGGGCGCTTGCTTATATTTTGATGCTAACTTACGTGTATAAGATGTTCTAATATACTTAAATGTGTCTAATCGTGTTGTTTCATATATATTATATATATAATTTATTCACGTTACACGTCTATAATGAAAAATAATTATTTTACAATGTTTTGTATAGTACAATCTATATAATCTTTATAGGTATGTACAACATTTACAAATCGTACACCACACAATCGTATATATACAGCGTACAGAATGCATACATTCACAATTTAATCGTTAATTACATTAAAAAATATAAAGAAATAAAAAATAAAAACATGTGTCCCATTACAAACGCTTGGGCAAATTGCATTTAGACACAGAAATGGATTCACGGAAGTGAATGTAAAAAAATAGTGATTTTAAATAAATTTAAGTCTTCACAATTCTATTTAGATGATACCACTGTAGTCTATCGTTACCAAGCAAACACTGCTTATCATATAATACAACGCGATATTTTTCTTCCGCGTTTTAAAAGTAAACAAAAACAGAAATTTTTAGACAGCATTCTCCATTTCGATTCCATTGTTGGTTTGTTGCTGTAAAAGAAACATTGAAACTAACATTCACGTTAATAATATTAAAATTAAACAAAATTTGTTTTTAACATTAATATGAATATTACACGACCTCTTTAATTTTAAAATGGAACTGGAATATAATGCAACTGACACCAAAAAAGTTTTGTGGACATAACTGACCTATCTCGCCGAGCATTATTAAAAAAACGGGAGATTGCGCGACGTCCGTTAGCAGAGCTTTCAATGAGTGAGTCGCTTGATGCTTTCTGATTTGAGAGATGAGCGAAGGCACAAATTTTTTTCAGAAACATTGAAACTAACATTCACGTTAATAATATTAAAATTAAACAAAATTTGTTTTTAACATTAATATGAATATTACACGACCTCTTTAATTTTAAAATGGAACTGGAATATAATGCAACTGACACCAAAAAAGTTTTGTGGACATAACTGACCTATCTCGCCGAGCATTATTAAAAAAACGGGAGATTGCGCGACGTCCGTTAGCAGAGCTTTCAATGAGTGAGTCGCTTGATGCTTTCTGATTTGAGAGATGAGCGAAGGCACAAATTTTTTTCAGACTGCGTATTTCCACACAAAGGCTTGAGAGAATGCAAGTAGAAATTCGCATTTCTCAATACAGGGGTAAACAAAAGTCGTCGAATAAAAGTGGGTCGAAATGTACAAATGACCTAGCATTTATACATTTCGACCCACATTTCACCAGAGTATTTTTTTTTTGGGATAACCTGACATGTAGCAAACGTTTCATTACCTTATTGTCAAAGTTAACGCGATACATTTCGTACATAAATTTGAAAAAAGTCATTGGAATGAGATCTCCCGCGGTACGCATCGAAGTCGAGTCTTGACTAGAATTCAGATCAGTATTAAAATAAATCGCTTTCGGCTAACTTCGTGTACATATTAATGTAATAGCTTGAAAATCCAAAAAAAGCAACGCTTTTGTAAATAGCCGAACAAAAATGTAGGAAATAATGTCTGAATAATAATAAAAACATTTTATCGTAAAGCGTGAGGTCAATAAGTATTTACCAGTATTTACAACAATTGACGTCGAGTACCCAATATTTTGTAACGATATAATAATTTTACTCTTTATTTTAGTATCTCTGTTTTCTTTTATGATCTTATAGAAAATTACTTTCTACCTTTTAGTTCGGTAGCAGTTTATTAGGATTAATTGCAATGTTTTAAATCCCTTAACAATTCCAATACTGCGTCAGATTGATTGTAATTATTTTGCCACGAATTCAGTCGAAAAGCTATTGCAGTGCAATTTAACAGAGAGGTTATAATTTTAATAATGTATAATAAAATTCAGTGTAAATAAGCATAATATGTAATGTGTAAATAATAATAAATATATATATCTTCACGCAATTCCCAATACAGGGGTAGACAGAGGTCTAGTCTAGACAATGAAGTCCCTTCGACCCACCTTCCACCGAAGATATTTTTGGGACAAAGTGACAGGTGGTGAGCCCTTCGCCACCTTTATGTCCAAGCCAACGATATAATTCGTACATAAGTTTTTGAAAAACGCATTGGAAAAACGCCTGCCACCTGGGAATCGAACTCGGGTCTCTCGACTCGAAATTCCGACCACCCAACCACTCAGCTATCGTGACTATGAAATGTGAAGTCATGTGAAACGTTTCCCGGGATGAATATCAAAAATGCAACGGTTTCTGTAAAATCCATATACTCAATCAGTCAGAATAAATTAAGCCAGAGACGATTAAGATGGATCACAATTACGATCTATATTTTTTTATAGGGAAGGGAGGCAAACAAGCAGGTGGCTCACGTGATGGTAAGTGATTACTGCCACCCATGAACTTCCGCAATACAAGAGGCATATCAGATGCGTTGCCAATATGATTATATAGTAGTTGATTTTGCTTATTGCCAGTATGTAATTGGTATAGAAATGTGCACCAAATTATCAAAATTAAACAGATCTGGAGCTGAATTCACCAATTCACTTGTATTGGTTTTATTGATAGAAATTATTAGAAAAAAATATAATATTTTAACTAAGAAAAGAATATCTATTTTATTAATAACAATAGAGTGAGAACGCTTTTTCCCGCCGTGAAATACTCTTTTACAAAAATTAGAGAAAATTCAGAAGATTTTTTAAATTCTTAACACTGTTGATGGCAAGTGTTAACATTTCTTTTTATTGAAGCTCGTTTATATATATACACATGTTCTATTACGATGAAGACTTGTAACCAAAACTGATCAAAAGTGAGTTTCGTTGAGTCCAAGTTAATGGCCGAAAGTACAAGCATAGCTGATGTTAAGCCAGTTCAGTTGTGAACGCTATTAGTTAATACTTTGTTATTAAACAAAACCGGCCAAGTTTGTGTCGGACCCTCACAATGTAGAGTTCCTGCCCGTCATAATAGGCATAGTTAGAAGTAACATTAATTAGATGTGGTCTTATAATGTTATGAGGATATTAAGTGTATTTACGATTTTACGTATAAAAACATTAAAACACGGCTATAAAAGTGATGATAACAGTATGAATTAGTATAATGTTATCATGATTTTATCAAAGGTTACTTTATTAGTTTATTGAATACTACTTTCCAATTTATTGAAATTCACTAATTTGTAATTAGGTTTGCACTCCACTTATCCGTTGCCGCTAACCAGCGGTCCCGCATATGCTCTGAGATCTGAATAGATAATGATGGGAATTTCCGCCCTAGTGTCTTAACTCCGCAACAGATTTCTATCTGTTGCAGTATTAACACTAAAAAAATCCAACTGAAAAAGCTATTCCCTATTCTAATACTGTGATTGACAGAAAAATAAATAAAATAAGTATCTTCACGCCATTCCCAGTACAGGCATAGACAGAGATCCAAACAATTAATTCCGTTCGACCCACCTTTCACCAAAAAAATTTTAGGACAACGTGACAGTTGATGAAGCTGACGCCGTCTTTATCGACATCCATGATAACGATCTTATGTATTTTCAATGAAACTTTCAAATTATTTCTAATAAGATTGGAGTCTAAAAGGGATGTTTATAATATTCAGAAAATTTTACTTGTTGATTACTGTATTCAAAGGGGTTTCGAGTTTCAAAACAAGTGGTATTGCCTCCAAACTTTTTAATGAAGTCTAATGTGTTTTAGTCAAAATTTATAAAACGCGCAAAATTATCTCTATTTTATAAACATACTTTTTTAACTTGGTATGTCTAACAATGAGATTTTGTAACTAGCCGAACTAAAAGGTAGAAAATAATTTTCTATAATTTGAAAAGAATTCAATTAAATTAATTAATTATAATGTTATTGACAGACATTAGTAAAAAAAAGTCATAATTCTTTAGAAGCACCCCACGCTGTTTCAGTTAAAATGTTTATTTTTCTTAATCGCTCCATTTCTTAGTACACTTTTATTGAAATTTTAAAGCATGAAAATGTTGTTGGACTATTTTTTTAAAATTTAACTAACAACTAGTTTATATCGCAAAAATACGGACGAGAGAATACAGCAATAAAACAATGCAATGCAAGACTGATTTTATTTTATTGTGAAAGCAAGAGAATATATTTCTATCTACCTACAATACAAACCAAAACCGGTGTACAGTGTTGTTCCGTTGTGACGTGGTGCTCTTAACATGATACGGCGGAGATCTCGGGTTTGAATCCCGTCCGTGTCGGTTGAATTTTTTTTTAAATCTCTTCAATTTAATAACTCTCTATTTCTTTGCTCCCGTACAAAATTATTTTCATTTGCTTATAGGTTCGTTGATGAAATAATTGAAATGGAATTATAAAACAATTGTCATGGGGGCCAGGGGGGTGTTTAGCTGAATTGGAATCAGAGGAGCTCGGTCCGATACCCAAGAGAAATGCTCGTGGCATTTTTTTTTCGATACTAACGTACAATTTATTTACAATTTATGTACTCTATTTCTTCCCATTAGTCTAGTTTGCTTTAGATGGTCTAGTATCAGCAACTTCACGATTAGTGGGTCGCCGTTTCCTCGTCCTCCATACATGCACGGCACAAACGGCTGTCAGTAACATGTACATAAAGCAGCTTCTCGTGGGTTTAGAGGTGAGTAGTGAAAGACTTAGAATCCCTGGCTTCCGATAGGTAGCATTATAACTATTTAGAATTAAGCTAGACCTAAATTCAGCATATGTTCGGAACTACCTAAGGGGCAACGTCTGGTACAGCGATCGCTAATCCGCTTCCAAAACGTGGCAATTACGTCACATCTGCTTACGTCTTACTGTGGACTTTTACAAGCTTCAATGTATTAAAAATAAATAAATAATAAATAAATATATTCACGCAATTCCCAATACAGGGCTAGACAGAGGTCTAGTCTAGACAATTATGTCCCTTCGACCCACCTTCCACCGAAGATATTTTCGGGACAACGTGACAGATGGTGAGCCAGTCGCCGTCTTTATGTCCAAGCCAACAATATACTTCGTACATAAGTTTTTGAAAAATCCAATGGTCCCTTGACTCTAAATTCCGACTACCCAACCACTCGGCTATCGTGACTTATAAGATTTGAAGTAATCCAGGAATTTAAGTAAAACATTTAAGAGTTACGTAGATTTAATCCTTAAGATAAAATGTAGTCTTTATTTGAAGTACGTTATCTTTAAATACTTCATCTTTAAAAACCTAATAAGATACAGACATGTCATTATAAAAGACGTTAATATCGATCTGAAGAAGTGTGTAGCTTCTCAAAGCACTCTTGCTATGCTCATTAAATTTTAATCAAGGGAGCCACTTCGATGCAAAGCATTGTAGTCTGTATTATATTATTATAACCTATTTCATATAAATTACTACAAATGTTACTGGGTTTCTTAAAATAAATGTTGTTAAAAAGAAAATTGGTTTTGTTTTTATTTTAATGCAATTCAGTTATATGCAATTCACAACAATAAAAAAACAAATAATAAATAAAAATAAAATTAAATGTCTTCATGCCACTCCCCCCTTAAACCCTTTCGACCCACCTTTCACCGAAGACTTTTTTCACCGAAGACGTGACAGGCGGTGAGCCCGTCGCCGTCTTTATGTCTAAGCCAACGATATGAATCGGACCTAAGTTTAAAAAAAAAAACAGTGGTACGAGCCGGCTACCTGGGGATAGAACTCGGGTCTCTTGACTCGAAGTCCGATCACCCAACCACTTGACTATTATTACTCCTGATAAATAAAAACTCTGATAAATAAAAATAAATCACAACAAATGTTCTGGAAACATTTTGTACACTAATTATTTACTAGGTGATAAGCGGATATCCTTGTGATAACCTCGGGATGAAAATGTAGTGACGATCTAGACAATATTGCAGTGGTTCAATTGACGAGGTCGCTTAGGACCGTTCATTGGATTTTAAGGCCTTTGAGACTGTAAAGAAGAAACGTCTCCTCCGATGAGATTACCAAGAACTATAATGTACGTGTTTAAAAGGTTAAGACAGCCTAAAAAAACCGTGTCACGCGACCAGCACTTTTAGTATCAAGCCACGTGGAGTAAGGATGTACAATATTTTTTTTAGTTAATAAGTATGATAAATATATAAATTTTATTTTGTTTCTGTAAACAAAATATTCAAAAAACATGTTGTCCTGATATTGATAGAATAAAGAAACCATAAAAAGAACAAGAAACAATTAGATGTTGTTGAAAAAAAAAATATTTCAGCGCTAAAATTATCAAGAAATTGACACATATTTATTTTGCTTAAGCGGAATTAAAAACATAGATTCGCTTCTATAAACAGAAAATATGACTTGTCCACGCTAGATGCACTGAATGTCTGATTAAATTGGCTTATGTTTGCTTTGCTATCGCTTTGATATTTTGTATGTTACTCGTACATAAAGCATGATTTAAAATAACTAATTTTAAATTAATAAAATTGAAAAATATAACAGTTCAAATTAGGGACAGTAAAAATTTTCTTAGATTTTCTAAATCAACTAACATTTTAAAACGAAACATTCTGCGTCTCAGAGGTATTTTTTCTACCAATCATCGTCAAAGTGATATCCTGTAAAAAGTCATACCTCCTGTAATAGTCATGTGAAATTCATACATAGGTGTATCCTGTGCGGGTTTATCATAAACGCCTCCCTAGTCCAGACCTGTCACCTGTCTATGAATTTCAGTCTGTTTTTTTTCCATGTGGTTATCCCACGACCTGTAAAATTTTTTAGGTGTTTCCTTATTCGCCTCTTATGAAACCCACGTAATGTTAATGCTGAAGGCCGTGTAGTTAGGGCGTATGAATAAATGAATGAAATATGCTTTATTGCACACCAAACATTAAATAACAAAAAACTATATAAAGAAATTAAGAACAGTAAATTGGCGGTCTTTTGGCCACCACCACCACCGTCACTGATCCCAACAAGATAACACCGTTAAGGTGGGAAAAAAATAAACTTCTGTGTTCTGTATTTGGTTTTTTATTTCATCACGTTTCAAAAGACAGCAGCGGAATTTTAACTTCAAAGTAAAATCATTTTACAGCCCAAATTTAATTTTTTGTTGAGTTTTTATTATATTTTACGTCTTTCATTTCAAAATAAATAAATTACTTTTTTTTTCAAGAAGTAAGCAATACGTAATAATAAGTAAGAAATTATAAAATAAATAAATATTTCTGGCATATTCCCAATACTGGGGATAGATAAAGGTCTAGACATTAAGTCATTTCGACCCACACTTACCGTATAATGCGTATACTTATACAATACGTAGAAATAGTTTTAATATGAAACAACTAGAAACAAAGTAAATATTGTTAACCTCCATCTTCCCCATTTTAATTCCGGAAACAAATTTCTTTCGAGGAGTCAAGTTTCAGTTACATATTGCACAACTTTGACATGAAACAAATAAAATTTCAAGTGACAAGAAATTGTGTTTTACCAGTGAAAGTAACAGTAACCTGAATCACTAACAATTTTAATTTCATTGTACAGTGCTGTCTCAAAAGTCAGATCCTAGGTGTAAGAAGGTTCATAACGAAAGGAATTACGGTTTCATTCATAATACAGTTGCTATTTTAAAAGTATCAAGCACTTAGAGTTTAATTTAAAATAAAAAGAATTTACGTTCACAGACTGGTTTAATTCTCGTGTCACGTTAATAGTTACGATAGCCGAGTGGTAGGGTGGTCGGAATTTCGAGTCGAGAGAACCGAGTTCGATCCCCTGGTGGCAGGCTCGAACCTATGGTTTTTTCAAAAGCTTATGTACGTCACGTAGTCCAATAATATCTTCAATGCATGGTGGTTCGAAACGACATAATTGACTAGACCTCTTTCCGCTCCTGTATTGGGAATGGCGTGAAGATATTTATATAATTATTTATTTCTCGTGTCACGTTGTTGCTTACGATAAATTTCAAAACTATCTAACCCATTTTCACTTTTTTATGTGTATGTTGCTAGTGAGTGTAAGTTAGAAAAGTTTTTATCACGTATGTTTTAATAATTCCTAGCACGACAATGTCGACAAAGCCGCTAGTGTTATATTACATATTTTGTATTATTCTTCATCTACTTTCTTCTTTACAGCCTACCAAATGTTCACTACTGAACATAGACTTCCGCCAAAGATTTCTGGAATGATATATATATTTAACGATCCTGAGCCACCTTCATCTATCGTCTTACTTCTTTTAAATGTACATAATACAGGAAGTAAAAGATTTTCTTTTTAACAATATGTGCCATATATGTGCCGTATGATTTGGGAGTTACAATTTTCCATCCTCTTACTTTACCTGAAAGGAAAAACCTTGAAAATAGCAAAGGCTGATAAAAATAGAATGAAGAAAAATAATAAAAACAGATAGTATAAAAATACGATAATATAATAATACAGATCTTTGACGGACAGCAGTTTCATAGGTGCGAGGTGTGATGAGCATGCCAATTGTGGCAAATCCTGTTTATGGGAAAGACTAAGTAAGTTCTGCAGTGGACTTTTACAGGCTATTAAGATACATGCTCGTCTTTCAAATACTTTCTTGTTTTAGATAATTTGTAAATTCAAACAAAAGTTTAATGTAAATTTATTATGAAAGGAAAAATAGATAAAATAGAAATTTTTGCGTAATTATTATATGCTTCTATTCATATTTGCTACAATTTTTTTCATATTTACTAGTTCAAAAAATAAACACCCAAATTTTTAACTTCTTAATTTCTTATTGTATTATTTAAATATTTACTCGGTGGAATAACAGCAATATTTCATTAAAGAGTTCCTTTGAAAAAATATATTGCAAATGTGTTTAAAGCTGCAATTATGTAAATTAAAAAGTGGGTGAAATTAAAGTTTCCGCTCGGCTGTAAACTACCTCCTTAACCTTTGATAACAGGCATTTTCCTTTTTATAAATTACCTTTTCGTTGCGATAATATCATTATTTAGAAATATAATGAAGTTATAGTACAATAGACCCATTGACTTACACGCTCTTATTGCAATGAAAGTTGAATATGCGCTTTAACCCAAGATAAATTAATGAATAAACAGTGCAATAATAGATTATTTGCTGGTATTGTTTTTCTTGATTTCCTATTTTATAATTTTTCAATAAAAGTCAAATATGTGTAGTTTTTTTTTAATAATAATTGTTTTCAGGTTTTTTTAATAATAATTGTTTTCAGGTTGTTTACGTGATCGCAAAGACTTTACGTATACTATTTGTATCTACGCATTTTACTAAAATGTGATCTGAATCTTTAATAACGTCACATTCCAGTAAACGCTATGAATGCCGTTATTTAATCTTCTGCCGCTAGTTAATCTTCCTCGATATATATCTGCTCTATATACACACATATTTTGAAAAACCCCATTGGTATCGAGTCTTGGGGTTCGAATACGGGTCACTTGACTCGAATTCCGATCACCGAACCACTCAGCTATCATGACTTTTAAAGAGTGGTAACGGTGAATGAATTCATTACCGCCTTTGTGCTTGAAAAGCAACCTTGGAAAAGGCCTTTCAAATATAAATACACTGGTTGAATGAATGAATATGACATGGTGATGATTTCTTCAACATCATTGCAAGAAAAATCTCATAAATTATGAAACCGAATTCAAACAGACCTAGTGATTAAAAAAATTATTCTACTACGTTCCGTATTATATTTTAATTCATGAAAGGCCCGAAGAAAATTAATATTAAGAAAGAAATTTGATAGTTGAATTTTGTCGGGCTTCTTTTAATTAAAATACTCTTCACTTTCAACACATAATATTGTTTTAATATAAGTACTAGCAAGGCACCTCTTAGCGTACATACATGTACATTTATAACGACCTATATAAACTTACTGGACATACGCCTCCCCTGTTAAAAAGTTTTTGCCATAATCACGTAGCTTGGTAAGTGGATTGGCGATATAAGAACCTTGCAACTTTGACGCCAATCACTCCTTTGCTGAATTTTGATCTGATATTTTTCGAAATGGTTATCCCGCCATCTTTCGGTAGCTAATGTCGTTTAGAAGGATTAGCCTTTATTATATCCATGGCAAGATAAACCGTGGTATAGGTATAATAAGGACATACTATATTTTTTAAAGTCACAAAAGTCGCGATAGCCGAGTGTGAAGGTGTTGAATTTGAGTTAAGAGACTGAGTTCGATCCGCAGATGGTAGGCTCGTACCGTAGACCGCAAAATTGTACCTACTCATTTCATTGGTAGCGGCAGGAAAATCAACCACATTATTCTCTTTGCTTTTAAAAGAAGGGACTAAGCAGAAAAGATAAATAAATAAATAACTTCATGCAATTCCCAATACAGGGGTAGACTAGGAGTAAAGAGGTCTTGTCTAGACAATTAAGTCCCTTCGACCCACCTTCCACCGAAGATATTTTCGGGACAACGTGACAGGTGGTAAGCCCGTCGCTGTCTTTATATCCAAGGCAACGATGTAATTCGTTCATTCATTTTTTTTAAACCCATTGGTATGAGCCTGTCACCTGAGGATCGTACTCGGGTCTCTTGACTCGAAATTCCGACCACCCAACCACTTGGCAATCGTGACTGTAAAAGATAAAAATAGAAAAGATGAAAAATTTAAAATGCTTTTAATTAATGGTCATCACTTACACATGTAAATTAAACAAAGTAAATAATAATTAATAGAATTTCAGGCCATTGAATAAGAAAATAATTTGTTACCGGATAACTATGACCTCTGATAAATGTATCTACTAAATTTTAAGTTCGTAGCATTTATACTTTTACATATATTGTGATTTATGAGTAAGTTATAGTTTGCTTTTATAAAACATATATGTAGCTTGCGTTACCTTGCAGAATACTTTTTTACAGAAATATAACTTGTCACATCCGGGCACTCTAGCTAGGATAGTGGAGTTTACGGATCATTAGATTCTCTCTGATGTTCACCTGTCTTTTATAAAAGGAATTTATTTTAACATCGCTTTTAGAGTAGGTGTCTCGACTGTTAAAGAGGGTTCAGTTCTTCCAAGTTAAATTTCCTTTAAGAAGATACCCTCCCTTGCCTTTAGGAGGATATTTTTAAATATTTTTTACTATTTATTTTACTATTATATATGACATTAGCTTCAGCCTGTGACTTCGTACCCGTAGAACTATACACTTTTTTAATTTCAAAGTGCAAAGTAGCTGACGTAAACTTACCTTCTTTATTTCTCTTTAATAAACAAGAATTTAACTGTAGAAACATAAAGGAGTAGAACACCCTGGAAATTTTCTTTACAGATCTGCAGCTTTTATTTTTAAATAGGACACCTATACTGGGGCCTGACCACGGTTTTATAGAATACCGACCAGAAACAATAGCTTCTGATGCTTTTATGTTTACCCCAATCCTCCCACCCCTTCCTAAGTTTCCCTCCCGTTTTCTTTTTCGGTAAAACGTCATCGTCAAAAACTATAAAACTGGGTGACGATAAACAATAAAGAATAACTGTGTTCTGTGTGACCGGAAAATTATGACCCCACATTTTCACTGAATTCACTATCATAATACCCTTTTGATAGATATTCTCGCTATAACCTTTGTCAACTTATTATTTATAAGCGTTTCTTCCTAACCATTAGGTTTATACAAAATTAACAAATTTTGATAAACCAAACGTTGACGATACATACTCGTATGAGGTGTTTCAAAAAACATGAAAATCGGAAAAGGTTCTTTTTATATTTTGTGAAACTAAATTATATCCCTCCTTCATATTTATACTTCATAAAGTATATTTAGGTCCACAATTTGTCCTAAAATGGGAATCGAACTCGGGTTTCTCGAATTACAATCACCCAAAAGCTCGGCTATCGTGGCTACGTATAAAACTAAGTGTTAATTAATAATTGGCCTTCTTTGTTTATTTATTACGAGATGCGAGAAATTTAGTTTTGGCAAAAAGATATGAATCAAATACATTTATATCCTATTTCTAAATCTTAAAGGTCAAAGACCTTGGGTACGTTCTTAGATATAAGAGAAACTTCGCGTCGTCAAAAGTTAATTCAAAAGTTTTATTAACTTCACTCAATCAAAACCGTTAGAGAAACAGAACTAAGGACTGTACTATCATTGCAAATGGCAACTTTGAATATATTTTAATGAGCAAAATTTAAATACGAATTGATGAAATGTTTCATTAAGAAGTTGAATTAGGAATTCTAAATAAAATTTTTATTTTCTGTGATGTTTTTTTTTATACAGGATCAGGTCTCTAATGAACAATCGATCCTTCTGGTGGTAAACGATTAACTACACCCAGAAACATTTGCAACACAAGCGCTGAACTCCAAGAATTTATTTTATTATCTTCACGAGTTTTCATAAAAATGGGGTAGAAAAAGGTCTAGAGAATATATAAACTTTTTATCTACCTTTTACCAAGGTTTATTTAAGACAACGTGATAGATTGTTAACCTACCGCCATAAGAAAATAATTAAAAAAAGACGGGAGACGAGGGCACACTGGAATAGGCCTATGGGCCTCAGGTTGCCTTAGTCACCCGACGACACGCAGAGGCAAAGTACGCATACACGCTCCTGCATTCAATTTTCTAAATTCCCTCGGGTCTGGGTTAAAAAAAAATGAATGACACTATACATGTAAAATATCACTATACGAGTAAAATAGCACTCCCGTAGTAGATCTTATAGAAATCGCAATCGCAATCGGAATCTCTTCGCAAAGCCAGGGGATCTAGCCGATCGGATAAAGTAGGGTCGTCGACAATTCGAGCCGCTCTTCTTTGAATACGGTCAAATGGAAGGAGCTGACACTGGGGTGCCCCCGCTCAGAGATGAGAACAGTACTCCATGTGCGGCCGAACCTGCGCCTTATAAAGTTGCAAGCGATGGGCCGGCATGAAGTACTGTCGTGCTCTACTGAGCAGGCCAAGCTATTTAGAGGCCAATTTGGCCTTCCCTTCCAAATGATCGCGAAACTGAACGTTGCTCGATATGTTAACGCCAAGGATTCCGATGCTGGCTGAGGCAACTAGGGGAGTGCTCTCAAAACGAGAGCACTACCCTAGTTGCCTCAGCTCTTTTTTGCGGTAAACGCGCAAACTTGTATCTTTTTAGGGGTGAACAGGACTAAATTTAGTCGGCCCCAGTGTGAGATTTTGTCCAACAAAATCTCGACTACAGACGCAAGTTTGTTCCGGTACTCGTCGACGTGTTCCCGAGAAATATTGGCACGTCCGGTATAAAGGGCATCACCAGTGCTGTCATCTGTATAGAAATGAATGTTACTAATTTGTAACAAATCATTGATATGCAGAAGAAACAGGGTTGGCGATAGCACACAGCCTTGTGGGACACCAGCATTCTCAGACTTTGAGTCCGAGCATGCACCGTCAACTACGACCTTGATGCTCCGGTCTGTGAGAAAACTAGTGACTCAATTGCAAAATTTCTCGGGAAGCCCATATGACGGAAGCTTTGAGAGAAGCGTTTTGTGCCATACCCGATCAAAGGCTTTCGCTATGTCCAAACTAACTGCCAGGGCCTCACCCTTACTCTCTACTGCCTCCGCCCATCGATGAGTGAGATACACAAGAAGATCACCAGCTGAGCAACCTCGACGGAAGCCGTACTGGCGGGCACTGATCAACTGGTGCTCCTCTAAGTACCTCAAGAGCTAGAAATTTATAATGGACTCCATAATTTTGGAGATGAAGGAAGTGATGGCGATCAGTCTGTAGTTACGTCTGGAGCGGGGTCGCTTTTCTTAGGGATCGGGTGCATCAAAGCTGTCTTTCATGTCATCGGGACGACGCCTTCAGAGTAGGAGTACCGAAAAAGACGCGTTAGAACTGGTGCCAACTCTGGGGCACACATCCTCAGCACAATAGGGGGGACACCATCATTCATTCAAGTAGGGGGGACTCCTTCTCGCTATTATACGTAATACGTCCAGAAATACAAACAGGGAGCTTAATAACTTTTTTAAAAACAAACATTACTCTTAAAAAAACAACACTAAGCCGACTACAAAGTTATACGGTTACAGTTAATGTATTAAAAACAAATTGGGATGACTTGACAGGCAGTGAGCCTATCACTGTATTAGCAGAAGCTGATGATGACACATCGATGCAAATCGTGTTAAAAAATTAATCGAACCCGCTTTATTCTGATTCAAATTACGATCACCCAACCGCTCAACCACGTAGGTAATCAGTAAGGTAACGAAGTCGATAACTATTTTTTTTTTCAACCAAATTCATAATTATACACTCACATTATATAGTTTTCATTCACGATAGCCGAGTGGTTGGGTGGTCGGAGTTACGAGTCAAGGGACCCGAGTTCGATCCCCAGGTAGCAGGCACGTACCAATGGGTTTTTCAAAAACTTATGTATGAATATCGTTGGCTTGGACGTGAATACGGCGACGGGCTCACCACCTGTCACGTTGTCCCGAAAATATCTTCGGTGGAAAGTGGGTCGAGGAGACTTAATCGTCTTGACTAGACCTCTGTCTACCTACTCTGTCTGTCTACCCCTGTATTGGGAATTGCGTGAAGATATTTATTTATATATTATTATATTATATAGTAATAATTCTGATATTAATATATAAATAATTATCCTCTAAAAATCTTTAGAATGATTTGTACTTGACTTTTGCTATCGAGTCAAGGGAAGAATTACCAGAGAAGGAATTGTATCCACGACAGATCGTAGCCTCTAGTAACAAGAGGTATGGTTCTTTTCTCCCTCACAGACAAAGTCTAAACACTCAACGTCTAAATGCAGCCAGAGTTCTTCGTACCATGCCACACGGAGGCACAATTATTGTAAGAATGTACGATGATTGTAGCTTTAGTTAATAGGTAAATTTCTAGACCTCTGACTACTCCAGCAAAGGGAAATACATGAAGATTAAAAAATATACATAACAAAACTCAGACCGTAACTATAGCTGCAGCTGAATATTATTTCGGTTTCAGTTCATTAATCAATGACAAAACAAGTTACAAATCACATTGAAAAACTAGCAACAAAATTTACTTGACCTGATTTATTGAAGTAAAATCAAACACAAATTAGAACGCGTCAAAGTAATTGACAGATACACGATTATATTTACCCAACATTTTCGTTCCACGCAATTTCCATTAGTGCCTCGATAGAAACTTCTTTGCTGTTACTCACAATCTTAGTCATAACTTTGTTTTGCTGAGTGTAAAATTGGACCGTGTCCTTCATTCTTCAACACATCAATTGCAAAATTTCTCGAAGCCCATATGACGGAAGCTTTGAGAGAAGCGTTTTGTGCCATACCCGATCAAAGGCTTTCGCTATGTCCAAACTAACTGCCAGGGCCTCACCCTTACTCTCTACTGCCTCCGCCCATCGATGAGTGAGATACACAAGAAGATCACCAGCTGAGCAACCTCGACGGAAGCCGTACTGGCGGGCACTGATCAACTGGTGCTCCTCTAAGTACCTCAAGAGCTAGAAATTTATAATGGACTCCATAATTTTGGAGATGAAGGAAGTGATGGCGATCAGTCTGTAGTTACGTCTGGAGCGGGGTCGCTTTTCTTAGGGATCGGGTGCATCAAAGCTGTCTTTCATGTCATCGGGACGACGCCTTCAGAGTAGGAGTACCGAAAAAGACGCGTTAGAACTGGTGCCAACTCTGGAGCACACATCCTCAGCACAATAGGGGGGACATCATCATTCATTCAAGTAGGGGGGACTCCTTCTCGCTATTATACGTAATACGTCCAGAAATACAAACAGGGAGCTTAATAACTTTTTTAAAAACAAACATTACTCTTAAAAAAACAACACTAAGCCGACTACAAAGTTATACGGTTACAGTTAATGTATTAAAAACAAATTGGGATGACTTGACAGGCAGTGAGCCTATCACTGTATTAGCAGACGCTGATGATGACACATCGATGCAAATCGTGTTAAAAAATTAATCGAACCCGCTTTATTCTGATTCAAATTACGATCACCCAACCGCTCAACCACGTAGGTAATCAGTAAGGTAACGAAGTCGATAACTGTTTTTTTTTTTCAACCACATTCATAATTATACACTCACATTATATAGTTTTCATTCACGATAGCCGAGTGGTTGGGTGGTCGGAGTTACGAGTCAAGGGACCCGAGTTCGATCCCCAGGTAGCAGGCACGTACCAATGGGTTTTTCAAAACTTATGTACGAATTTCATCGTTGGCTTGGACGTGAATACGGCGACGGGCTCACCACCTGTCACGTTGTCCCGAAAATATCTTCGGTGGAAAGTGGGTCGAGGAGACTTAATCGTCTTGACTAGACCTCTGTCTACCTACTCTGTCTGTCTACCCCTGTATTGGGAATTGCGTGAAGATATTTATTTATATATTATTATATTATATAGTAATAATTCTGATATTAATATATAAATAATTATCCTCTAAAAATCTTTAGAATGATTTGTACTTGACTTTTGCTATCGAGTCAAGGGAAGAATTACCAGAGAAGGAATTGTATCCACGACAGATCGTAGCCTCTAGTAACAAGAGGTATGGTTCTTTTCTCCCTCACAGACAAAGTCTAAACACTCAACGTCGAAATGCAGCCAGAGTTCTTCGTACCATGCCACACGGAGGCACAATTATTGTAAGAATGTACGATGATTGTAGCTCTAGTTAATAGGTAAATTTCTAGACCTCTGACTACTCCAGCAAAGGGAAATACATGAAGATTAAAAAATATACATAACAAAACTCAGACCGTAACTATAGCTGCAGCTGAATATTATTACGGTTTCAGTTCATTAATCAATGACAAAACAAGTTACAAAAGTGGATAATCACATTGAAAAACTTGCTACAAAATTAACTTGACCTAATTTATTGAAGTAGAATCAAACACAAATTAGAACACGTCAAAGTAATTGACAGATACACGATTATATTTACCCAACATTTTCGTTCCACGCAATTTCCATTAGTGCCTCGATAAAAACTTCATTGCTGTTACTCACAATCTTAGTCATAACATTGTTTTGCTGAGTGTAAAATTGGACCGTGTCCTTCATTCTTCAACACATCAATTGCAAATTGAGATCGAAGTAGGACGTTCATTGCTTCCATCTTTAATGTAAGTAAAGCAGGACAATTATAGTTTATAAAAAAGAAAGCTACTTTTTCTTGTCTTTCTACTGTTTATTCTTCAATTTATATTATCTATAGTCATCCTGTCGCATCTCTTATAGTATCTTCTAAGTCAATTTACTTACTTAACGCTCTGTAAAACTCCACTGCAGGATAACTCATGGAGGATTTGTCAAAATCGCCAAACAAGGCACGCGTCGTAGTTCCCAACGCCTACTTCAGAGGAATTAAATTATTATGAAGAGAAATGTGAGAAATAGAAAATAAACAAAGTACAAACTGATTTTACTGTAAATACAAAACATGTTATTAAATTTTATTAAATTAAAACAGTATTGTAATATGTATACCTATTATCTAGATAAATGTTGAGAACCATAGGAGGTTCTCAACAATTATTGTAAAATAACCGGAGTTAATTAACAAGGGATTTAATATCGTTTACTCTCAGTCTTGGCAGAGAAGATAGAGATAGAGATTGAGATTGAAATATTATCTAACCGAGTTGTTGGGTGGTCGGAATTTCGAGTCGAGTGACCCGAGTTCGATCCCCGGGTGGAAGTACCAATGACTTTTTCAAAAACTTATGTACGAATTTCATCGTTGGCTTGGACATAAAGGCGGCGACGGCCTCAACACCTGTCACGTTGTCCCGAAAATATCTTCGGTGGAAGGTGGGTCAAAGGGACTTAATTGTCTAGTCTTGACCTCTGTCTACCCCTGTATTGGGAATTGCGTGAAGATACTTATTTTATTTATTTATTTATTTTGTTTATCTAGATAATAGTATACATATTATAATACTATTTTAATTTAATAAAATTTAATAACATGTTTTGTATTTACAATGTTAATGTTAATAAATTTGTATTTAAAATGACATAAAATAGCAGTATATTGTAGTAGAATTGACACTTAAAATTTACATGTTAATTATCAATAGGATATTTCAAAAGTCTTCATCAGTATTAACCTTGGATTTTCGATTAAATTTAGTGTCGTTTCGTTTAGTGTTATAATTATGCGGAAATACGTAGCTCAGCTCCATCCATTTGATCTTATCCGACGAAGAGCTGCTGGAATCGATGACCATGTTCAGTCTGTTTGGCTAGCGACTAGCCCTTGGCTTAGCGAAGAGATGTTGAATCTCTGCATTTTTTTATAGAAAAGGTAGGCAAACGAGCAGGTGGCTCACATGATGGTAAGTGATTACCGCCGCCCATGAACACCCGCATTGCCAGAGGCATAGCAGATGCGTTGCCGGCCTTAGAGTCCCCCCAAAATTGGGGGAAGCGGCTGAGTGGGCCTCCGGTTTCCTAAACTCACCAGACGAAACGCAGAAGCTTGTTAGACTTCTACTTCACGCCGGTAGTCTGTGAGGTCGTGGTACTTCCCCGGTCGAGCCGGCCTATTCATGCAAAAACAAAAGCTGATGCGTGGCTCTACCACTGCACTGTTAAAACATTAGTGCATTTAACAACATGTACTACGGGGAGTACCATAAGAGACTTTTGTAAGCTGTTATTTTATTTTATTTGGAAAACATACAGCTGTATTTTAACTAGCTGTATGTAAATTAGTACTATTTACATGTTTTCACATATTAAATATCTGTAAAACGAATTGTGTTAATATTGTACTAAAACTTTCAAAATACAACTATAAATCTTAAACTTAAACGAAATAAACTACTAAGTAACAAACTTTAAGAAATATTTGCCTAGACAAATATTTCTTAAAGTTTGTTATATTTGTATTGAATACACCAAGGACATTATCAAATTTAAATCAAAAATAAAAAAAAAACAAAAGAATTCATAATGTCATCAAAGTTATGATATGATGAAGGTAACCTAAATGTACAGTTCCAGTCTTCATTGTTCACTAACAGTAACTTGTAATAATAATACATATTCGATTTCCGTATTAAGGATCTTTGTTCGGTTGTGGCTAGAAAGCAATTAAAAGTTTTACGGTGCTCAATACCTCCAACGGGCGGACTTCGTAGTGGACGCAAGTTGTAAAAGTACTTATTCGATTCCCGGACGGTTCAATGTAGAAAACCACTTTTTGTATATTGTATCAAATTTGGGTGTTAGTACCGTCATTGCTTCCGATTCCATAGCTACTTACTTTGGGATCCGAGCAAAGTATGTGATATCTACCTATATATGTAAATGTATACAAACTATGTATACAAACAAGCGAGCTAACAGTCCAAGAAGATTTCTGGTAGATAAGTTTTACCTCATAGCCCTCGAATACATAGGCTCTCTTTACCCTAGAAACCGTAATAAAACAGTTTATATATTGCTATCTTACGGCAGAAACCACGAAAAAAGTACGATTGTTTGATGTTGGTGGTGTCCAAATTACGTCTCACTGGATCTTATGATCATTACACTTGTATATGATTAACATGGAACATTCAAAAAAGAAAAGAAAAGAGGTACGAGTATGTTTAAATAGAACGTATCTGATTCTTACTGCGAAATATCCTTGTGATCACTTCGGCTCAACAGCCGTGTCAGTAGATTTTTTTTAATTCTTATTTATTAACAAAAGCCCAAACATTTCTTCGGAGGAAGCCACCAAAAAGTAGTTCATGGAGCCGTCGATACAATATATTATTAATGTACAATTTAAGAAAGAGAGAGAGAATGAACATAAACTGGTGGGTTTGTCGTACTCAATATAATGCGGCGGTGGGACGGTTACTGTTTCAACAGATTTAATTATTCTAAAGTCGCAATGTTGAAGCAAGGTAAATCAGAATAAATTATAAACTCTTCCTTTGAATAGCAACGTAGATCGTACTTTGACGTCGCTTGTATATTCCCGTCCCCAAAATACTCCAGTCGTAATGTTGGGAAGCGAGTTGTATTTCATTGTATAGGAATCACTAAGTTTATGTTCAATTATTGAACACAGTTGTCTACTGCGGCTTTTTGAGTGGATGAATGAAATATGCTTTATTGTACACCAAACAAAGAAGTGCATAATACAAAAAATACAAGAATCACATTAAGGGACAATGCAAAGTTAAATGTTAAAATCTCGTGCAGGCACGCTATGTGAGATTTGGGGTTCGAAAAAATATACGTTTTCGTGTTCCAATGCACTTTTCACAAAAAAGAGAGGAATCCTTCTCTCTTGACTGTGAATAGTCCAGGAATGTCTGTTCTAGTGGGTTAGCGAAAGCCTTATTTATTATACATTTTATTATTATTATACACAGGCTTCATGGCTATGTTTACATTTGCGATTGTTTATTATTTCACTGTGTCCACTTTCTTTATTGTTTTCTATATTCTCATTCTTAAAGGCACGATAGTCGAGTGGTTGGGTGATATCAATGAGTTTTTAGAAACTTATGTACGATTTACGATACAATCGTAGGCATAGACATACTGACGGCGTCAGGCTCACGATAGGTCACTTTTCCCAAAAAAAAAAAAATGTCTTCGGTGAAAGATAGATCGAAAAGTCTAAATTATTAGGACATCTGTCTTTCCCAGTATTGGGAATAGCTTGATGAAATTAAAAAAAATGTTTTTACGACAGCGGAGAATTCAGTTAAATGTAATGTTTCGCAGTTAAAGAAAGATAAATTGTCACTGATTACATCCAATCACTTGGTACTGCCATTATATTACAGGAGGGAGAAACCTTTTACGCTTGTGGAGATTGATAACGTGCTAAGGTAATGGGGCACTCACGGTGAAGTACTTAAGGCTAAAGTAATGATTTAATGACTTATCTACACGTGCATATTTTAGAGAATTGCTTTATAAATCTAAGTATGTCAGATTACGCGTACTAAATAGAATTTTAAAAAGCAAATCAAACTAATTTTTTTTGTTTCGATGTATAAAAATAAACTTCACTTGTAAAAAGTAGCTATTTTATTAAATGTACCGCGGACCCTAAAGGAGGATCCCGTATCAGAAAAGAAACGGGCGAAACGAAACTCCGTAGGCATCCACTTTTTACTTTTTTTGTCATACATTATTGTTAAAACGTTTTTTTTAGAATAGTCTTAAATGTAACTGAAGTACATCCATTAAGAGTCATGATAGCCGAGTGGTTGGGTGATCGGAATTCGAGCCGAGAGACCCGAGTTCGATCCCGAGATTGCAGGCTCGTACTAATGGTTTGTTTCAAAACCCTATGAACCATTCATATCGTTGGCTTGAACAAGAAGGCGACGAGCTCAACGCCTGTTACATTGATACAAAAATATCTTCGGTGGAAGGTAGGTGAAAAGACTTAATTGTAGAGACCTCTGTCTACCCCTCTATTGGGAATGGCGTGAAGTACATCTTAAAGAAAACGGTATTAGAACAAAAAAATATCAAGGGTTGAAGACCCGAGACCGATCCGAGAGATGACCAGCCCCTACAAGCAGTGGTTGTTCACAAGCATGATAGAAGTAATAAAAAAAATATAAAAATATCTTCACGCAATTCCCAATTCAGGGGTAGACAGAGGTCTAGTCTAGACAATTAAGTCCTTACGACCCACCTTCTACCGAAGATATTTTCGGGACAACGTGACAGGTGGTGAACCCGTCGCCGTCTTTCTGTCCAAGCCAACGATGTAATTCGTACATAGGTTTTAGAAAAACCCATTGGTACGAGCCCGCCACCTGGGGATCGAGTCTCTTGACTCGAAATTCCGACCACACAACCACTCGGCTAATAGATTAGCAGATATAAGATCGGATGATAGAAGTGAATGGCAGAATTCGAAAGTGAAGCAGTAAAGACAATTTAATTTATTAAAATTGATATAACAACATTCACTGAAACATTAAAAACGCCTTCACATAATATTTATATTCATATTTTTTTAACTACTTAACCAATATTGATTAAACTTGCTCTGCCCTCAAAGTAGTAAATATATTAATATTTTCGAAGAATTAAATGGACAAACATACATATACACACAAACATCCACCTATGAAATATTGTATATATTTATACTGGTGCCCTAATAGCTTATCATATTCATTAATCAATCAATATAGTAGCAGTTCCAATAATATTAATATACGAATACATACGAATTTACAATCTAATTTGAAGTCGGTTATAAAAGGAAAAATAAACTAACAGTTGACTTGATAGTAAATAGAACTGCATCCCTTAGACACATACATATAAAGAACTTCATTCGAAGTCAATTACTAACTAATGAGTTATCGTGCTTAAAGCCTTTAGAAAAATATTAAATTACGCTTAACTACGCCGGATCTGTGTACCTTTTAAACTGGAATAGAATAATTATTACAGTCTTTTGCAGTAAACTTACAAAAAATAATTTGCTAGGAAAATGAAATGACGTAACACAAAGTGACAAAATGTGTACCCGATTGCTGTTAGTGGTAGATTTCATCACCTCACACTAATTCACAGATCCTTTGATCGCACTCCAGTGATTCACATACTATTTATTTATTTATTTTCTTGTATATGTACATACATTGGAGATAAGAATATAAAGTTCCCATTTGAAGTTCTTAAGAATATGTACAAACCCTGAAAGAGTATATAGCAATTTGATTTTTGTTGATATATATTTCTATAAAGTATATCATAAATTAACTAATGAGTTCTTTTATTTATCTCATTTTGTATTATAATTAATTAATATATTTTTATTATACAATGATTATATGATTTAGGATTTCAGTGTAATATCCGACTAATCCCTTTAAAGTCACTTAAAAATATTACGTTCTTGTTAATGTTTCTATACATCTTATTGTTCATTCTTTACTCAAAATGTATAGGGCAGTGTTATTATTTTATCGTAGCATGTTCCTGTCTCTCAATTTAGGTCTGGCGCTGATCGCGCAATCAAGTAACAAGCTCGTAAAGTTACAGCTAAGTCAGTTACTTTGATTAACGAGGTGACGTTAAATCACACACTGTTCACTACATCGCCTCAACATAGACCACTATTTTTAAAAACGTTGTTATTAAATTGAGCAAGCAATTTTTTAAAAACAGAGTTTATTGCACACGCACCAAGCTTTTGTTCTTTACTTTTTTTTATACGTCTATAATTAGGTTTTTTTAAAGAAATGGGTAAATTCTTTCGAGCATCAATGCATAGATGAGGTTTACAGTGGAGTGAGTTTAAACATGAGAAGTCTGTGTAAAATGTCTGTCGCCACGTCCCCTACGTCCCAGTCGCCTCTTGCTCGAGACAGGTACTCTGTGACTGTGCTGTCATCTGTGTTTGCAACTATGTCTAAAATATAGGCGATTCGCTCACCGCCTGTCACCTAATTGTTTACATCTGCTCCACTCTAGTGTTCCGGATACATGAAAATAAAAAAAAAATATAATATAAACATTATAACAATTTGAATATATCATTCATATTGACCGTAATCGGTACAGAAACGGTTTATAAACTTACTATCATTCCGTCCAAGCTAACGTTGAAGTTTCGACTAATTATGGTTTAAAGATTAGCCGCATAGAACAGTTACGTATTAGACAGAAATAAACAGAATAAAAGCTATTTAATTGTACTTCGTTTTATACGAAAAAGCTTTATATTTTTTTCTATATGAAGAATACCAGGGTGACGATGAATCATTTTAAGCTTCTGCGTTTAGCCCAGTGAGAGATAAAAACAAACGATAAAGTGGATTTTAATAAATGACCTTCTCCTTCTTTCATAGTATCAGCATGTAAAACCAGGACAAAAGTTTTGCTTTTTGTTAATTTATTACTTACTTACAGTCTGTAAAAGCTCACAAACTTAATACCAGTAAAAAAAATAAAATAAAAATTGATAAATGTAAATAACAATACGTGTAGCATCAATAACGGAATAATTTCCATAAACGAATGCTTCGAATATAAACTCAAAATTAACGTACAAAAATGTAATCTGCGAATATCTCTCCGGATATTGCATCCACAATTTTACAAGTACCATCCTTTCATGGTCTGTAATCAACGAAATTTTACGAATATTTTTCGTTTTAATTTTATATTGTTAATTAATTAACGTTAAAAGATATGTATCCGTCTGGTATCGGCCTAAGGATATTACGTACGTAACATATTTACCTACATAGTAACACATTACAGCCTGTATTAGTCCACTACAGAACATAGGCCGCAGCACATAGGCAAGCGACCAGACATCTTGTACCTTAAACTCTGCTGCCCGTGACCAGTCTGCTTATTGGTCAGGTATTTTTCGAGATTATCTCGCCATCTCTCGGTAGCCCAAAATTTATTCAAGGTTTTTCTTTTAGTCACTTTCTAATGTTCCCCAAGAGAATAAAAAGTATATGAAGCCAATAACACTACCGCCAAAGAACTACAACTTTTTTTGCCCCTTTGAGTGTCTTAAACGACTAAGGGTAAGCCTAGAATACCATAATAGCAAACATAATAGCAAATGATAGTATAACCATCTCGAAAAAACATCACATCAACATTTAAACGAATATCATGTCGCGATAGCCGAGTGGTTGAGTGGTCGCAATTTCGAGTCAAGAGACCCGAGTTCGATCCCCATGTGGCAGGCTCATACCTGTGGGTTTTTTTAAAACTTATGTACGAATTATATCTACTATATTATTGTATACTATATTAATGTATGTGTCATGTAATGGTATACGTACTTATGATAAAAGGGAA
Organism: Sericinus montela; assembly: GCA_029286605.1. NCBI lineage: Eukaryota > Metazoa > Arthropoda > Insecta > Lepidoptera > Papilionidae > Sericinus > Sericinus montela. The sequence continues at coordinate 17,986 of JAGSMR010000342.1, read as the reverse complement.
ACATAACATCTTTTTCACAAAATGCTCCTGGTAGTCACAAATAGTAAACAGGAAAGACATTTCAGTGATTGTGTAAACCTTCGAAATCTAAAGACCCAAACTATTTACTGAGTTACATCAGTACTAATCATGAACAAAGAAAATAAATTCTCAGCACTACAGTCTCATTACTAGGGTGATCAGAAGTCTGGACAACAGTCTTTATGAACTATTACTACTATTCATCAATGCTTATATAGCAGCCAACGATACAACTTGTAAATAAAAAAAACAGTCTATAGACTATTTTTTTATTATAAAGTAAGTTGTTAAAGCTACAGAGTCAAAGTAATGTAATATCTCGTCCACAAATGAAAAGACCAATAATAATGTACCTCAAAAAATATCAAGCTACAATAATTCGAATGAAATTGCTTTTATTAATTCAATTTCGCACCCTCGCTCATAAAACGGAATATATATTAGCGCGAACGAAATTGCCAAAATAAAACAAAAAAAGCTATCCTTAGACAATTAACAAAAAGAAATGAGAATATAATAATAAAAAATAAGTAAATACACACAGATATGAGGACAATATCACATACAATGCTCTGATTTCAAAGTAAGTAGTTAAAGCAATTATGTTATAAAATCGTAACAACGAAGTTACCACAAACACTCAGACCCGAGACTATGTAGAAAAAGTGATTTTCTACATTGACCCGGTTCGAAATCGAGTCAGGAACCTTACAAATGACATAAAAACATATGTATACGATACTCGACCACAGAGGCCGTCGCGATAATAATAGACAAAGATAACAGAAGTTTAATGAATCAAAAACAGCAAAAGAATTTAAAACTAAAAAGTATCTTTACGTATTCTAAATACCAAGGTAAACTGCAGTCCAGATATTTTTTGCCCTTTGACTTTACCAAATACTAAATTAGGATAGCTTAACAGGTGGTGAGTCTGTCGCCGTCTTAGTATCCAAGCCAAACTAACACCTGAACTCGAAAAAACTCATGAGTACGAGTCGTACTTCTGGAGATCAATATCGAGTTTTCTGATTCTATGTCCGTACACCCAACCACTCTGCTATCGTGGCTTATAACTTGATCAAGCTACAAGTAAAGGACACTTCACACCGCTAAATCGCACACAGTTGTAAATTCTAGGCATATAGTCATATAGTCAAAACGTATGTGAAGACTGTCAAAACGTATGTGAAGATATGTTATTCATGTATATGAAGACAGTCTTTCACATACGTCGTGTTTCAAGATAGTACAACGAATAAAGTCATATGCGTCAGCAGCGACCGCAAGTCAAGCAAATAAGTCAACACTTTAATACAGCTTCTTCCTCAATTAGGTATTAGAAGGAAACAAGTTAATAAACAAGATTATCCTTAGACTTGCTGAAGTTCGAAAGTGTTGAAGTTTAGAGTATCTACGTTTAGTTGAAGTTTGAAGTGGTTAACAGGAATACTAGAAATGTTATTTGGTAAACCAAGTCTCTATTACCAATTCTCTAGATAAAAATCCATTTACTAATACTTATATAATAGTAAGTAGAATAAAAATCACGCTGGCATGGTTGGGTCTTCGGAATTCGAGTCAAGAGACCCAATTTCGATCCCTAGGTGGCAGGCTAATACACAGAGGATTTTTCAAAAACTTATGTACAATATATATCGTTGGCTTAAAAATAAAGATATCGATAGGTATCACAAATAGTCACGTTGTCCGAAAAGAAATTCTGCGGCAGAAGGTTGGTCGATAAGACTTAATTGTCTAGAAATCTGTCTATCCCTGTATAGGGAATGGCGTGAAGATATTCTTTTCAGAGTAAGAGTAGTATCGCCGTAAAATTTATCACCCCATTACTTTCCATGTGCCATTTATGTGTCATATTTAAATACTCGCAAGATTACTATGCCGCAGAAAATCAAATATCCTTACGCCAAAACCTTAACGGCGTAAGAATTTACCAACCCTTTCTTCATTGGTGTTGTAGAAAATTACTGGGGAAACCTTTAAAATGTCCTTGGCTACTGAGAGATGGCGGGTTAACCATGTCGAGAATCCAAACGACAATTCAACAGGCCGGTGGCGGGCAGTAGCGCCTGAGGTGTAAAGTGCGATCACTGTGATCGCCCATCCATTTGCCAAGTGCTATGATTATGGCAAACCGTAGAGACCCTATCCTTCAAAACCTTGCAAGAAGGACCAACATCCTGCAGTGGACTTTTACACGCCTTTTAGTATGTACAGTTTGTTCAGCAGAGCCTTGTTATTTTCACTGAATCTTTTAATGATTCCACTGTAGCTTAATCCAAGGATTCAAGACGACCTCCGTGGATGAGTGGCGTAAACACCGGTTATTATGGTGTCGCCATCTCGAGGTCCCAAGTTCGAGTCCCGGTCGGGTCAATGTAGAAAAACCACTTTTTCTATCTTTTTTCGGGTCTGGGTGTTTGTGGTGCCTTCGTTGTTTCCCATTCCCATACATACCTCAAGTGCTTTAGCATTTTACATTGGGATCGGAGCAATGTATGTGATGTTGTCCCTATCTATATATGTATTTATTAAAAAAATATGTATAATATTGACCGAAAGAAATTCTCAATAACATCTCACATTTCACTATAACTGATTATAAGATGAAAGGTTTGTAACCATCAACCCATTGAGCCAAGCATGCTAAAGAAGAATTTTTCTATTGAAAGAGAATTGAAACCGGCATAAAGTTCGATCTAACTTATTAGTTCGATGTTAAGCAATCTGCTGACCGTGTTCTGTGACAGTCTTTGATTAGCCAATTTTATAGGTTGGGGAAAAGGTATTTTTACATTATAGTATGTATGAACTTGTAATAAAATCTCTTTGGCTATTTTATAATATCAATCATAAAATATCATCAAAAATTAAATCTGTTGGTTTCTGGCTGGTTTTGGTATCATTAGATACATGATAATTTATAAAACAAAAGTTTTATTGTTTTATCCATGTAATTTTGATATTAATAATCCAAGGTTTTTATTTTTTAAAGAACCCCCAATTATCTAGAACGAGGCAACGCGGTTAGCTTTGCCCGATATGCTTCTGAGAGGCAATTGCTTTCAAATCAATTTGTGAAATCATTAAATGTCAAAGCACTTTACATTAAACTTGAGACATTCATGAATTATTAATGTTTTCACTATATAAATAATATGCTCAAAATCAAGATTTACATTACGACCCGATAGCCTAGTCACCCTGCCATCGGAGCTAAGGATTGCGGGTTCGAATTCCGCTAGGGGAAAAATTTGTGTGATGAGTATTAATGCTTGTATTCGAGCAATTTATATGTATATATAATTATCTAAGTAAATATATATGTTTGTAATAATTTCGTTATAATTTTCGTTTGTAATGCTTGGACATTAAAATAAGATATCAATAAGCTAACCAGCTGTCACGTTATCCCATACTACATACTACTAGTTTAATACTTCAATAAAAAGTGGGTCCAAAGGAAAAAGGAGAAAGAAGGTCTAGACCTCTGTCTACTCCAGTGTGGGAAATTGCGTGAAGATAAAAATAAGATTACATTATGTGGATATAACATTTACATCAAAATTTTCATTACGAAATTTTCGTTTCTAGTTATGTCTATAATAAATGCTCAAACTTTCAAGAGTTTTCTACTCGTGAAATCTTTAATAAATGTCTTCTTGACATAAAATATTAAAATAAACCGAAACAATTTAGCTTAACTTGTTTCGAAATACATTATCCGAATGAGATTGTCCAATTATTATTTTTTATCACCGTTTACAGGATGAGTTCCAATTCGCTCCCTTTTATACTGAATATTTTTGCGCCGCCGTTATTTTTTCATAAATATTTATTGACATAATTTATCAAAGAGAATGATAATGATATTTTTATTACTCATTTCGTTTTCTGATAACTTAAACACCGTAAGTAATTTCTTCAATTGTATTGACGTCAGCCGAAACAAAAGCCTTTATTTAATTAAGGAAGCAACTTTGTATCAGCAATTTAAAATAAATTATAATTGATGTACTTATTTTTTTATTGTATACTTTATTGTATACTATAATTATGTTATTTACATTAAAAACATATTTATATACTATAAATATGTTTTTAATGTAAAAACTGAATAGTGAAATTCTTTGAGCAGAACCGTAAATTTTACCGTAAGCACCAAAAATCGACATAGATAGGACCTTGGTTTCCTGGATGATTTCAATTTCTACCTAGTAATACTACAAGAATTTAAGTGAGAGTATTAGCATTAGCTCAGGGGTAAATGAAAATATCGTGAAAATGTTAAATATTATATAATATACGCACAAACCACTCACAAACTAAAATTTAAAATACTGAAGATGCTGGCTCTTTGGCTCTTGCTCCTTCTTTGCGTAGAAGTCTAGATCAGTATTGGACTCTTACCCATTTTTGGGGCCAAATTAGTGTAAACACAACAGGTGTTATGGTTTTAAGGGTATAGAAATCCAATGTAAACATAGACTATGACATGGTACTCCACCTCAGTCGTCAGGGATGACAACGAATCTGTAAGTTTATTCTTTTACTGGTTTACAGTTTTTATGCACTTCAGTAACAACTTACCATTTGGTGGTCTGGTAGCTAATTCACCAATTACTAGACTCTTCCCGCGATTCCATCCACATTTAACAATAAGCTTTTGAATCTTAAATAAACTGGATCCATACTACAGGAAAGATTAATTTTCCCGGATGAAAATTATCCTAAATATGAACTGTATTAGTGCCTAATGTCAATAAAATCCTTTCAACCATTTCTGCGTTATTTAATAACAAACCTACATACACATTTAGACATATACTATTCATATTACAAAGAACAATAATTCATAAGTACAAATAACAATCATTAAAATTTTCTCTTAAATAACATTATTCATATAATGTTATTTAAGTGAAAATTTTAATGAGTTTTTTGACACATGAACTATTCGTTTACCTGATATTAAGTGACTACCATTATATTTAAGTAGTGTTATGATAAGTATAGTCACATCAACAGAGTTACCTACCTCAAAGAATTGATTGGGAAAATAAGAGGAGAATATGAAAATTAACCGTATATCCCTTGGTGTTCTATATTTTTTATTTAAGAGTTACCTATCTTAAAAAAGGGCCTGGGAAAGGGAGAGACAATAGAAAACGAAACGTAAATGAATAATATGTCTTTTATTTCACTCCAATAATCTGTTAAGTTGTAAGTCAGCCTCAAGAGTCGGCCTATTTGCATTTTGCATTTTTTTTAATTTTGTTCTAAAAGGGTGCCTTTGACTATTTACCTTCACTTATATCGTTATAATTCCTTTAAACTCAGAGATGAATAGCGTAAATTTAAAAACGATTCATCAAACATCAAAAACTAATCTGAATCACAATGACTACTTTAAAAGCTTAAGTTGGGGGATACTTCTCTACGTCATTAAACTAATCCCTTCAAGTTCTGACCGACACCCTTGCGGTTTACGTCCCTTTGTACCGCACAGATAATTAATGGTGGGCTATTACTCAAAACTAATCAGACGCAAATTTTACATTTTATTTTACTAAGATGTCGCCACAAAACATTAAGTAAAGCGTAACACTTACGTACACGTACACTTAAGCATACATGTGATTAGACGTAATATATAAGAACAATAAGTAGCCTATGTAACTACTATTGTACCAATATACCTATAGTTACGTGTGGTTCAAGTTCTCCTAAAAACTGAAAAATAAAATAAAATAAATATATGTACGCTATTTTAGGATGAGTACTCAAGTGATAGGATTGCCATACGGTGTTGACGTAAAAATGAATCACCCCATTTCATCCCGTGAGTGTTGTAAGAGGCTACTAAGAAAAACCTCAAAAATGGCCAAGGCTACTCACAGACTCGATTATAACTATCTCGCCAAAAACATGCCTAGAATTAAACAGCCCGAAGATTGGCAGCAGCATCTAAGATGCAAGGTGTCTGAGACAATCATGTGCCAATGATGCCCATGCCATGCGCGGCGATCATGGCAAAAGTTCTTACAGAAGAGATCTGTTTATCGGAGAAGAATGCCCCAAACTCGGAAGTAAGTAACAGCATTCTTATACCTGCAGACACTGTACATTTTTACAAAAACTATGATAATATGGGTAAAACACACGATACATTTATAATTTATAGCTTAGATTAGAAGAATAGCTTATATTAAAATCGCTTTATTGGTTCTGCGAAGTGCGTTGTCATCCTCAATAATTTGTGGTAGTGGTAGGTGGAAGAACACTACAGACATAGAAGTGAAATTATAGTAGTTCTGCTGTAACCTCACTCAAAGAATGAAACGTAAAAGTATAGAAAGTCTCCCTTTCTTTGAAATCATCGTACAATCCTGGTCTACTTGGCACATTCGTCAAGCAAGAATCGCCACCATTTAACTTTACAATGTCGATCTTTAGTTGTTTTCTTAAAAGAAACTTCACGCGAGAATCACGATAGCCGAGTTGTTGGGTGGTCGGAATTTCGAGTTGAGAGACCCGAGTTCAATCCCCAGGTGGCAGTACCAATGAGCTTTTTAAAAGCTTATGTACGAATTTCATCGTTGGCTTGGACATAAAGACGGCTACAGGCTCACCACCTGTCACGTTGTCCCGAAAATATCTTCGGTGGAAACGGTGTCAAAGGAACTTAATTGTCTAGACTTGACCTCTGTCTACCCCTGTATTGGGAATTGCGTGAAGATATTTTTATTAAAAGAAACTTCAAATGCTTATCCATCCCATAGGTGATTTTAAAAGAATGCTTAAAAACGTATTCCCATTACTGGCGCAGTCGGTGGTTTAACCAGTTGTTCAAACGAACATTTCGCCACAACTTAGTTTACATAACATGACTGGTGGTAAAATTATCGTCGATTTAAAAAAAAATATTAACCTTCCACATTTGGTACGAACTCATGTCTCCTGATTTTACTTCAGTATACCGAAACACTCTTCTATAGTGCATTCTTAACACTTTCCTTTTTTTTATTAAAAAAAAAAAGAAGGCAGCTATATAATACCGCATAAGAGCTTTCATCAAAATTAAAACTGTATTCTATTTATCTCGGCTTCCGACATTGACATTGGGTTGAGCTCATATGATCTTAATTACACGGAAGGCACATTAACCCTCGTTACTAAATATGGGTGATGCTTAGTGCGTTGTGCAAATCATTCCATGATAAATAACACGCTTAGTCAAACACAAATAGAAATTTAAAGGTGAAAAGTTGGTTTGTGTTTCATTATTGTAATGAATTATTCAATACTTTTAATAGTCACGATAGCCGAGTTATTGGGTGGTCGGAATTTCGAGTCGAGAGACCCGAGTTCGATCCCCAGGTGGCAGTACCAATGAGTTTTTAAAAGCTTATGTACGAATTTCATCGTTGGCTTGGACATAAAGACGGCTACAGGCTCACCACCTGTCACGTTGTCCCGAAAATATCTTCGGTGGAAACGGTGTCAAAGGAACTTAATTGTCTAGACTTGACCTCTGTCTACCCCTGTATTGGGAATTGCGTGAAGATATTTTTATTAAAAGAAACTTCAAATGCTTATCCATCCCGTAGGTGGGATTTTAAAATAATGCTTAAAAACGTATTCCCATTACTGGCGCAGTCGGTGGTTTAACCAGTTGTTCAAACGAACATTTCGCCACAACTTAGTTTACATAACATGACTGGTGGTAAAATTATCGTCGATTTAAAAAAAAATATAAACCTTCCACATTTGGTACGAACTCATGTCTCCTGATTTTACTTCAGTATACCGAAACACTCTTCTATAGTGCATTCTTATAACTTTCCTTTTTTTTATTAAAAAAAAAAAAGAAGGCAGCTATATAATACCGCATAAGAGCTTTCATCAAAATTAAAACTGTATTCTATTTATCTCGGCTCCCGACATTGACATTGGGTTGAGCTCATATGATCTTAATTACACGGAAGGCACATTAACCCTCGTTACTAAATATGGGTGATGCTTAGTGCGTTGTGCAAATCATTCCAGGATAAATAACACTCTTAGTCAAATACAAATAGAAATTTATAGATGAAAAGTTGGTTTGTGTTTCATTATTGTAATGAATTATTCAATACTTTTAATAGTCACGATAGCCGAGTTATTGGGTGGTCGGAATTTCGAGTCGAGAGACCCGAGTTCGATCCCCAGGTGGCAGTACCAATGAGTTTTTCAAAAACTTGTGTACGAATTTCATCGTTGGCTTGGACATAAAGGCGGCGACGGGCTCACCACCTGTCACGTTGTCCCGAAAATATCTTCGGTGGAAGGTGGGTCAAAGGGACTTAATTGTTTAGACTTGACCTCTGTCTACCCCTGTATTGGGAATTGCGTGAAGATATTTTATTTTATTTTAAATACTTTTAATCCTATCAACACAAATCACTAATCATTAGGATTCTTACATCGTCCCAAGCTGTAAAAAATATCCAATGTGGCTGAAGATTTTTTTTATTTTCATTAGATTTTGGCAAAAAAGTACAACTGGTATTTTTTAGATTGAATTGAGCAAATACTGTGGTAGACAGAGGTCTAGACAATAAAGTCCTTTCGACCCACATTACACTGAAGACATTTACGGGACAGCGTGACAGGTGGTTAACCTGTCGCCGTCTCTAGTCCAAGCCAACGATATAAATCGTACATTAGATTTTAAAAAATCTGTTGGTACGAACCTGCCACCGAGTTTCGTCAGGTCTGGTATTTTTTGAAATGCTTATCCTGCATTGTCAAGGCCTTTTTTCACCTGTTACAACACCCACGTTAAGAAAGGTTACAAAGTATAATAAGTATATTTTTATGAATTTTTAACAAGAAATTATTCGGAACTAGTTGTCAATTAAATGAGATTGTTGTCTATTGAATAGATTATTTTTTTATATTAGAATAGAGATAATTATTTTTGTAGTTTTTATTGCATGATCCATGATGTATTTACCTTTTATCAGTGACCCATTTTTCAACTTCACCTTCATTAATGAAGTATATACAAGAAAATTTATCACCCTCTTGTACTATTAGTTTACCTAAAAGCGTTAAGAATATTTTATAATACGTAAATAAAAAGAGTAGTAATAATTTAAAAAATATTTCCTTCAATTACTAAAGGAACAAATACTCGTACGTAACGTTAAGCTTCTAACGATTTGGATATTTCTTTTGACTTTTGATAGCGTTTCACTTTTTGATGTGAAACATCTATAGCCGCACGTAAACCCGATTTCTGGCGTGGCGACGCTTTCCGTGGCGACGGGTCGCCAAACAATGGCTTTCGTATATCGTGTAACGTAATTTACACCCTATTACCTGAGAGTTAAGGTTCATAATTAAATACTGAAATCCTTTTTTTTAGATTTGTGTACCATTGTTCATTGGATTAATCATATTATGATTTAGCAATTTTTGAAAAAAATCTAAATCCTCAGGAGCGCTCTTGTACTCTTGTTAGAATATCATAAAATATTATTAAGATTGACAGATGTTTTAAAAAATCCTCCGAACTCTGAACGATTATACATAGAACAATATTATAGCAAACTTATAGTAAAGGGATTATAAAACCATGGATTTTGAAGTTAAAAAATTTTATACTTACTTGAGTCTAGTTTATATATATATATATATATATATATATATATATATATATATATATATATATATATATATATATATATATATATATATATATATATATATATATATATATATATATATATATATATATATATATATATATATATATATATATATATATATATATATATATATATATATGTATGTATTATGTGTAGTAGAGTGTACGGTAAAATATTTAAATTGTGGCCACTTGATATTAATATCGAATTTTTACATAAAATGTAAATAAATGTTTATTAAAGAAAGTTACCATTTTCTGTAAGAAATTCGTAATACTTCATTTTTTCATTAGGCTATATTTAATTCCTGTAGTAATATTATCTTTTATGCATATTACTTGAACACACACGATGTTTCACATCTGCCAGGCGAGATGTATTTATCTGCCGATATGTATTTTGGGATGATTGCGATTAAACACATACAAAAATTAAATAAAACTGTAAATCCCCATGTAAAGTATAGCTTCTGTTCGCAAATTGAACTATTGACCCATTCAAAAATCGTAACGTCTAAAGACATTTTCACTACTCGATGAAAGGTCGCGCTCAATTCGGTTACCCAGGCACTAATTTAATAATTTCTGTCATACGCACCAGGAAAAAAAACGAGCCTATTCAGACTTGCCACTAATTGTCGAATGAAATGATGAGGCAATTCTAGCAGCAAGGGTGGGGTCTTTAAATGGTAAATATAAAGCTCACCCAATATATCTTCACGAAGGCATTGCGGGGCGTTCTGTGGCAACCAATTACCTGCAATTTGTCAAACTTACGAAAGAAAATCATTTTATGTATAATATATGTCTACTGTACGTAGCTTTACAGCTATTTAATTTAAAATAAAACAATATTTTCATTTATAAGTAAAAAATTCAAACGCTGTGTGTCCTTATAGATCTTATACAAACCGAGACAGAATATTAAGACATGTATGCCTTGTAAGTGAGGGTTTTGCTAAGCTAGACAAGCAGATGTTGGTCGCAGGATCAGATACCCTGTATTTTAAAGCTTGAGTTGGGTTGTGGATTCAAATCCCGATGGGGGCTAACATTTGTGTGATGAATATTAAGCCGATAAGTCATGATAGCTGAGTGGTTGGGTGGTCGGAATTTCGAGTCAAAAGAACCGCGTTCGATCCCCAGATGGCAGGCTCGTACCTATGGGTTTTTCAAAAACTTATGTACGAATTACATCGTTGGCTTGGACATAAAGACGGTGACGGGCTCACCACCTGTCACGTTGTCCCTAAAATATGTTCGGTGGAAGGTGGGTCGAAGGGACTTAAGTATCTAGACTAGACCTTTGTCTACCCCTGTATTGGGAATTGCGTGAAGATATTTATTTATTTATTTTATTTATAATATTAAGGTTTGTCTCGGACTCTCAATTTTTGGATATTTATATGTATATTCATCATTTTTTGTATATCGTGTCATAAGCATGGATATTAATACGGTGAACCTATAACTAACCTGTCCCAAATAAGCATCGGTGGAAAGTGACTCAAAAAGATTACATTGTATTAGACATCTACCTACCCCAGTATAGGAAATTGTGTCAAGATACAAAAAGAAGCAACATATTATAAAAATAGTGCGTGGTAGAGCCAAGCGACAGTTTCAGTTCTATCGCGTCAGTTTCCACCGCGGCAGAGTAACGTGCTTGGTAGAGGCATCTAATGCTTCTGTATTTCGTTGGGTGACTAGAGCAACCGTAACAACAAGTAAGCTTACAGTCTTAGCTTAGCCTATGAGAGAAATAAAATGCAGAAAAAAATATCTTCACGCAATTCCCAATATAGGGGTAGACAGAATATAATTCGTACATAAATTTTTGAAAAACCCATTGGTACGAGCCTGCCACTGGGGAACGAACTCGGGTCTCTTGAGTCGAAATTCCGACCACCCAACCATTTGGCTATCGTCACTTTGTAGTAGTAGTTTCTTTTTATTCATAAAAATAATTATTCATTCTTAATATTTCATATTATTTATAATAATTTTTATTCATCGTTTCGCAACAATAAAATTTCACCAGTTTCAGCTAAAATGAGTCAAAAATACGCACTTACCTCTTTGTTTTTCCATAAGTGTTTCGTATAATTTTCGACAGTTTGCAGTAATTTTGGTGACAAGCCAGTGTGTCTTAAATATGTAATAAGCTTCATCACCTTGTAATCATATTTATATGAATCATTTAGCTTTGTATAGACTGCACCAATTGCAATACTTAATATCCACATATCCAAAATAAATATCACGAAGTTAACCTAAACAAGTTTATTACGATTTTGTAATAAACTTGTTTTAGGCTTAAAGATAAAATCGACGAAAGACATTACAAGATTTTTCAAACATCTAAACTTACTATAAAAATTGATGGTGTTTAGTTTGTTAACCCACATATTATACGAATACGTGGTAGAGTGCTTTTGCTCGTAATTGAATTATCCCCCTCCTCAACAGCTCTTGGTGATAGACGTTATTTACTAGATTCTTGGCAAATTTTTAACAGTTTTTTGTAACAGTGGTAGAGCCACGCATCAGCTTTTGTTGTTGCATGAATGGGCTGGCTCGACTGGGGATGTACCACGACCTCATAGAATACCGGCGTGAAGTAGAAGTCTAACAAACTTCTGCGTTTCGTCTGGTGAGTGCAGGTAACCGGAGGCCCACACGCCCCCCTCCCCCAACTCTGGGAGAGGGGGGGCACTTCAAGGCAGACAACGCATCTGCTATGCCTCTGGTGTTGCGGGTGTTCATGGGCGGTGGTAATCACTTACCATCACGTGAACCACCTGATCGTTTGTCTTCATTTTCCATAAAAAAAAAAAATTATTATAACCAAAATTAATAGAACACTCGGTAAGTACACCTCTCACAATTATTGTAATAATTTCATGATCATATGTTGTAATTGTGGCCGTATTAGAGCAGCGGTATATAGACGGAGCGCGCAGAAACCTATCAATTATCATAGGTAAACCTAAATAAATCAGAAATACTATAAGCGTTTAATATCGGTTCGAGAATCTCCCTTTCTTACCATGAATTTTGTCAAAGACAACTAAGGGAAAAGCCTTGAAAGTCGCAACAGCAATTTGCAGATAAGGCAGAATAACCATTTCAAAGAATATTAGAAGTCACGATAGCCGAGTGGTTCGGTGATCGGAATTTCGAGTCGAGAGACCCAAGTTCGATCCCCAAGCGGCAGGTTCGTACCAAAAAGTTTTTTAAACACTTTTGTACGAATTTAATCGTTGGCTTGGACATAAAGGCGGCGACAGGCTCACCACATGTCACGTTGTCCCGAAAATATCTTCGGTGGAAGGTGGGTCAAAGGGACTTAATTGTCTAGACTAGACTACTGTCTACCCCTGTATTTGGAATTGCGTGAAGATATTTATTATTTTATATTTAAAGAATATCAGAGGCAGATGACGATGACGGGCAATAGCGACTGAGATAAAAAGTTTCTCATAATCCTTATTTTTCAAAATTTCTTAACAGAAACAAAATGTCTCTACTCTAAACTCTACCGTCAAAAGTTACTATTTTTAAGTATACGTATCAAAAAGAGGTTCCACTGGTGAATAAGAAATCCACGTAAGAAAATCCGCCGATATCCTCTTTCTTTGCACTCTTTTTTCACCATATTTCATAGTTGCAAACCTTTAAAGTGGCAGTCACTAGTCCCACGGACAATAAAAGCATGTAATGTAATAATGTAATATCACCAATCCCTTAGCATTTTTTGTTCCCCCACAGCCAACCAACGCTCATCTAAAGTGGGCTGAACAAGCCCTCATGAATCGGCCACCTCTGGCCGGCTATATCCCGCAAAGTTGGACGGCTATGTGGGTTCCTCTTCGTTCCCGTGGGTTACCAATCCCCACCGCAACGACAAGACGGGAAACCGTTTTTAAGCGAGAGGCCTATGTTCTTTAGTCGGTACTTACAAGTTTATAATATAAAGTAAAAAAAATATCATCACGCAATTCTCAATACAGGGATAGACAGAGGTCTAGTCTAGACAATTAAGTCCCTTCGACCCACCTCGAATAGGCCGGGTCGACCGGGTAAGTACCACGACCTCACAGAATACCGGCGTGAAGTAAAAGTCTAACAAACATCTGCGTTTCGTCTGGTGAGTGCAGGTTACCGGAGGCCCACACACCCCCTCCCCCAAATCTGTGTTGGGGGGCACTCTAAGGCCAGCAACGCATCTGCTATGCCTCTGGTATTGCGGATATTCATGGGCGGCGGTAATCACTTACCGTCACGTGAGCCACCTGCTCGTTTGCCTCCCTATTCTATAAAAAAAACCTTCCACCGAAGATACTTTCGGGGCAACATGACAGGTGGTGGACCCGTCGCCGTCTTGTTATATAAAGTAAAGTAAATTAAAACATATTTAAATTACAAATATACCGCATCCATCTCAGTTTGTGTATAAAGATCCAAAATATAAGTCATGAACACAATATAGTCAGCGCTCAAAGTTTTTGGTACAATAAAACAGTACAAAAGTTTTTTATCAACTATGAACTTGTCCGTCATTCGCGCGCAGCCTGTTATATCAATATTTTCATGTTTAAAAGCTTGTATTAAGCATGTTAATTATAAATCATATGTGTGCCGTGTTAATATTTTTTTGTGTAATAAACAAAATACTAATAATATGAAAGTGAAATTTACATGATTCATAATTAAATATTGTTATATTACATATGTGAAACCTTACTTCTATTCATTTGAAGTAAATTTAACATTTAAGTTTTCGAACCGTGATTCATAGTCACGGCGACATCACTGTATCACATCTTAAACTAACGGACGTATACATCTCCATCTCTATTTAGATATAGACGAAGAAGAGAGCGGAAGATAGAAAAGAATGGAAGCAACAAACACTCATAGCACTGTCTACTTAATGCTATGCAATAATATATTAAAAATCATTCGTGTAAAGTCGTTTTCAACAACTTAACGTTCTATATATTGAAGCTAATATTTTTGATCTGTTATTTTTGAATATGGTCCTCCCGCATCTATCGGTAGCCTATATCATTTCCAGGGCTTTCCCCAAAGTCGCCTCTCACTGTACCCAAAGGAAGAGTGGGAGTGGCATTATTCTCCCATCGACACCACACAGTATAATTTTATTAGTACCTAGAATAAATATGATTGTATTTCAAATGTACCCAATGTGTAATTCCAGTTTACAAAATTAGCTGTAACTGTTTGGATAGTATTAGGGTTTGTATTAAATTTAATGGTTTAGCCTTAAAAATTTTAAAGATAATTCTTCATAAAAAAATGAAAGAATGCCTAGGAATCATATTAAAAGACGTCTACAGTCCGCCAGATTTTGAAAGGGCTTTCACGGAAAACGGCCTGTTATATTGAGGCTGGTTACATATTTTCTACTCAAATTTCAACAAGAGTAGCTTTTCACAGTAACAATAGACGTTGTTCAGACTCCCCAGACTTTTGGAAGTAAATATTAAACTTGATCATTTAGTTAAAGTTGTGCTGCCAGGTTAAACAGAACAAATCATTGTAGTTTTAAAAATGAATTCTGAAATTCTATACTGCTAGGTATTATCATACATATGTATGATATTATAACCTCCTCCAATTCTTTTATTTGACAGCGTCCATTCGTTGTACTCAATAGTAACGTTAATAAATGATGGAATATCAGGTACTTTAAGAGTAAACTCTTGATCTATAAATAAGAAACAAACGTAAACGTACTCCATGACTACCATGACACTTGTTCCAAACTAAAATTAGATTATTTATGGGCGAAAGTGAGAAACGAGTAATCGTAAACATAGAGACAGTATCATTGCTCTGATTCTAAATTAGGTAGCTAAAGCACTTGTTCCATTAAACTAGAAACAACGAAGCTACCATAAACACCCACACCAAAGATAGTACAGAAAATGTGATTTTCTTTGCATTGATACCTCTGTGAACCGGACACGAGAACTCAGAGCGGGCGACAACTTATAAACTTGTGTATACGATACAAAAAAGTTACACAAAAGTTGTGTGATGTCAAATGTGGTATCCATTTCAGCACAAAGCTGCAATACTGAATAAAGTGTTTCACAACTGCATTTTCAAATGGAGCCTTTTGTTTGGCTTCACGGCCGATATCACATCAAATATTTCGTGAACTGTATGTGGCACAATTGTTTAATTTTCAAATAAAAGTACGCTAAATGAGTACTCTACTGTACTCATAATATACTAGTACTGTACCAAATTAGCGCACGTGTAATATGAATCAAAATTAATAGAAATTATCTCCTGCCTCTGACCTCCTCCGAGTTCCGACCACCCAGTATTGGGAAATGCTTGAAGAACATAAATAAAAATATTACGAAAACCTGTTACATAAATTCTGTTCTATGAAATTGATTATTTTTTAAAAGGATAAATTTCTCAATTTATTATATCCAGGAATTTGATCAATAACGATATACTGAGTCAGTTATCGCAATGACGAACGTAACTACAATAGTCATCATAGTACACAACAAAATGATGAAAGAAGGGTGAGATTAACCGTTTGAGCCGTGGAAATGAAATTCAAAAGCAAAATAAATGTCATACCTCGGCATGCAACCATAATCCAACCACAAGTCATAGCGTTTAGCATAAGTATCACTATGAGAAATTTTATTAACACTGGTCCCACTCGGCTCTGTAAACATTTTTATTTTCAATTGTCAATTCTTCGAGTAGAACAGGTTTGAACATCCTTGTAGGTGGTTTAGTTTATATACCAAAATGAACTTAACAAAAAAATTAACTCCATTATTTTGAATAAAGGCCTTCAATCTGTGCGGCCAGTCGTCTATCGCAGCACAAACGAGGCCCATGTCAATATCGGCGGCTGCCTTAATCAAGGATGTCTTGAGTGACTCCAAATTGGGATGAGGCTTTGAGCACGCCTTTTCCTCCAAGTATTGCCATATCTTGTAATCTAACGGATTCAAATCTGGACTATCTACACTTTTCTATATTTATCGATACTCTACACTTTCCTCGCAAAAATGTACCTCTGTTAAGCCCCAATAAGAAACTCCCAACCATACCATGAGCGAGGATGGAAAATTACCTCGTTGGACACGCGGAATACGGTTGCTCGCTTCTTCACTACTGTGTGCGTACACCTTATCATTTTGTTGAATCATTTTGTTGAGAATGTAGTGTTCTAGATTTGGTTATTGTTGTATGAAGTACTAGATTTGGTTAGAAGAAACGAAAGAATTGTTGTATGTGGTAATTTGAATGGATGGGTTGGTACCGCTCGGCCAGGGTACGAGTCGGTGCTTGGAATGTTTGGTGATAAAAGGGTTAACGATGCTGGCAAGCTTATACTGGCTATATGCAAGGAAATGGGTCTTCTTGTAACAAACACTATGTTTAGTCACAAGAAAATCCATACGTATACTAGAACAAGAGATAATGAGAGAAGTATGATCGATTTGTTCCTGGTGGATGACCGACTGCGAAAACAAGTGATGGATACGCGAGTGTTCCGGGGTGCTGACCTGGGAACTGATCACTAGTGATTACTAGATTTAGGGGTCTGTTCGCGGGTTGGCGCCACCGGACGGCGATACCAGAACCACAGTCGGTCGGTAGCATCCGAAGCTGGAAGCTTCAGGAAGCGGACACTAGGGATAAATATCAAGCAAGGGTAGCCGAAAAGCTGGACATCATCGATGTCAGGAAAGAATGTGTGGAAGAAATATGGCAGAGCCTTCGCGATGGAATGGTTAGTGCAGCGGAAGACGTGTGTGGAACTGTGAAAAGAGGTAGTAGTAAAAAAGGTGATGCATGGTGGAATGACGAAGTGAAAGAAGCAGTAATCAAGAAGAATAAAGCATGGTTAGACTACTTGGCCTCTAGTAATGATAAGGATATGAGAGAGAAGAGGAAAGAAAGATATAAGCTCCAGAAAGTTCACACGAAAGCATTGATT
Organism: Sericinus montela; assembly: GCA_029286605.1. Classification (NCBI taxonomy): domain Eukaryota; kingdom Metazoa; phylum Arthropoda; class Insecta; order Lepidoptera; family Papilionidae; genus Sericinus; species Sericinus montela. Next base: position 242 of record JAGSMR010000342.1, on the reverse strand, counting down.
GAGGAAGTGCGTGAAAGGAGTACAATAAAAGCGGACGAGAGGTGGCGGAGTCCAGACAGAGTTACTGCTAAAATGGTCAAGTATGGTGGGCCTCGCGTCTGGGACAGCTTTCATCTGCTGTGCAATTTGTGCTGGCGAACAGGGACTGTTCCGGATGATTGGCGATCCGCGGACATTGTGCCTTTATATAAAGGTAAAGGTTCACATTATGACTGCGGGTGCTATCGGGCGATCAGCTTGAC
>JAGSMR010000341.1:0-67702 GCA_029286605.1 Sericinus montela | reverse complement strand
TACTTCAAAATTTTCATACCGTAGGCCGGTAAAGTTAACATTTAGATTTCAGAAAGTAAGCTCAGATACAATAAATAAAATAATAAAATCACTAGATGACAACAAGTCTCCTGGAATAGATAATATTCGTGCACGTGACCTAAAAATCATTAGACATAAAATTGCACCAGCTATAGCCAAATTAACAAATACCAGTATAACACCTGGAATATATCCTGATGATTTGAAAACTGGAATAGTAAGGCCAATTTTCAATAAAGGAAACCTTAAGGAGTATGGAAATTATCGTCCCATAACCATATTACCCACCTTAGACAAAATAATTGAAAAATGTTTGTCAAATCAATTTCTAAAATTCTATGATTCTAATAACATTCTAAATGATAAGCAATACGGATTTCAACCACACAAAAGCACCACTAAGCTCCTGAGCAACTTTACTAATTCGATGAACAAACATTTGCATAGTAAAAAACACATCATAGTAGTCTTTATTGACTTTAGCAAAGCGTTTGATACACTTCAACACGAGACATTGATTGAATCACTGGACGAATCGGGAATTAGAGGACCTGTCCAGAAATGGTGTAAAAATTATCTGGAAAATAGACGTTTTAAAGGTAAGATCGCTGAAAATTGAGTTTTTGAAAAGACTGTAACTGAAGGAACTGCACAGGATCAGTACTGGACCTTTACACTACTTAACATATGTTAATAGTTTAATAAATTTAATTGACAGCTGTGAAATTTATCAGTTTGCCGACGACACGTGCCTAGTAGCGGCTGATGCCGATCTTGGAGTCGCATTTATACGTTTGCAAAAAGATTTTACATCTCTTATTAAGTGCTCTCACGATGTTGGTTTAGTTTTAAACGATAAAAAACAAAATAATGTATATCAGCTCCTCTCATAACCGTGCTAAAACAGTGCCTAATCTCATAGCACATTCACACTCATGCTTACATTCATGTCAAATAAAATCTATGTGCTATTGTCCGTCAATAGTTTATACGGACAACCATAGGTACCTAGGTCTCATAATTGATAGCCGACTAAATTGGAAAAAGCATATAAGTAACGTCTGTGACCGGCTAAAATCAATTCTGACAAAATTTGTACTAATTAAAAACAAAATTGACTTTCCAATTAAATTATTATTATATATAGCTTTAGTCGAATCAATAACTTCGTACGGTTTGAGTAGCTATGGATTCACATTCAAAACATACATAGACAAAATTTTTCAACTTCAATTAAGGTTTCTAAAGATAGTCGTCCCTCCTAAAGTAAAAAGTAAATATAAAAATAACTACCATATGTTGTTCGCGTATTGTAAAATAATCCCATTCCATGACAAAATCAAATATGTGCTCTTAAAAGAACAGTTTTTTAACAAAGACGTGCAAACTCTAATATCACATAGCAAAGGTACTCGCGCTATCTCTAATAAAAAATTATATGTGCCTGTGTATAATAAGAATAACTATGATAATGTTGACACACCCTTAGGACACTCGAACGCATTTGTTTCTTTTTCTTTTTTTATGTGCTCGTCATTGTTATAACGACAAAAACATTCGCACCTAATCTACCCTCACTAAAAATTCCTATATCATGTTCGTAATTATTAATGTAAACTATCTGGTTTATAATAAGTAAACTGCTAAATAATGTTATGCGAACTCCATTGCACAAAAAAAAACACTTGGTTTTATAGTACAGTGTATTGTTGTTTTCACTTGTAATTTGTTTTTTTTTCTGAATATAAATAAAAAAATGAAAAAAAAAACTACATAAGAAGCTTTCAATATCAGAGCTCATTTCATCAATACGTCTTTCAACCGTATGTTTGCTTAAGGGAATTCTTTTGATGATATCAGATGCAGGTTTGTGTAAAACAGTTTTTAAAACCTCTTCAACGGCTGGCAAAAATAACTTCTCTCCGATGGTATGCGGTTTTCCGGATTTTGCTATAAGTAACGAGATAGTGTAAGACGCACGCAAACCATCATCATTTCTTTGTGACGTTGAAGCGAACATTCTGTCCAGTGTAGGTCTCTTCTGAAATTTATCTTTGAGTTTTTGAAAGTATTTTAAATCTTTCTCTGTTTTATCAGGGTGGCATCTTCTCAGATGATCTTGCAGTTTAGATGGTTTCATAGCTTCATTGCCCAAAACTTTGTTCCATAAAAGGCACATAGGCGATTGATGGTCCGGCAATGATGGATGAAGTCAAATTTCAAATAATCAACATTCTACAGTCTACATTTCTTTTTAGATTCGGACATGGCATCAGTCATCTGTGGGCAAAATTAAATTATTTAAATAAGACATAAAATCCAGCAGCTGTATATTAAAAATATTTTTTGGTTTTCCCGAAAACATTCCATAATTCGAACATCTTCTTGCAACAATTATCTTGATTGCACTGTAATTATAATACCGATTGCTAAAACTTTCAAAAAGAAACTATTGAGGAGTACTAGTGAAATTTTTCATGATTGAATATTAAAGTACTAATAACTAAAGTCATGATTGGCGTAATTTATCTATCTTTATTTATCTTTATGTATTTATCTTTGCTAACTACGAGTACAAAAATAAAATTTAATAAAAATAATGTCCTTACTTTTCTCCACCACTTTTTTATTTTTATGGAAAAGGGAGGTAAACGAGCAGGTGGCTCACGTGATGGTAAGTGATTACCGCCGCCCATAAACACCCGCAATACCAGAGGCATAGCAGATGCGTTTCCGGCCTTATAGTCCCCCTCCCCCCAGAATTGTGGGGGTGGGGGTGGGCATCCGGTTACCTGCACTCACCAGACGAAACGCAGAAGTTTGTTAGACTTCTACTTCACGCCGGTATTCTGTGAGGTCGTGGTACTTCTCCGGTCTAAATTAATATAACACTGACTCACTATAATTTGTGTGATATACTATCTGCATATATTTTTTAAAATATTTTCTTAGCAATTTCCTTTTCAAGATTCAGGAAACGAATAAACGTATTTGTCCCACATTCGTATTTATATAGTGACGAATTGAACAAGTCAGTGCAAGGTAGCGAAGCTCTGAGACTGCGACTCAGGTTATTACAATTTCAAAATGTATTGCGACCATAAAGCGAATACCAACATCCCACAACTTACACAATTTTATAAACATCTGTAATAAATTTTTTACTTCATAGGTACTTTTATAAATAATGTATATGTTTTGATATTATAAGATAGTATGATGTAAGTAAATAGGTACTAACAGTGTATGTATTGAGATCCACTATAGTGGAACCCCATTTTCATTTCATGGACCCCCGAATTTTTTCCCCGAATTTTCAATATAGACCACTTTGGGAGTCATTGTGTATAATAATAATTTAATGTAGGTAATTCTTCAGTACAATTGATTTTTCGTGATTTTATATCATTTTGTACAGTTAGAGAAACAACCCGATTAAATCAAAACTTACTTGCTCTGTGTATTGAATCAAAATTAGTTTTTGTTTAAACATATTTCCTTTCTTTCTTTGTTTAATCTATTCATCTTTTCAGACTTCCTCATTTATATATCTACAAGTATATAAATAAGATGTATATTTATGATACATATAATCTCAATATTCGTGGTCGTGTCTAACTCATTGTTACCCTTTGTTGTGTTTATGTCGTTATTCAATTATCATCTTATTTTGAATATATGTGTCTCTATTTTAACGGCACCGACGGAATAATAGAGCTGCAGCACTATTGCCATAAACATGATTTTTTGTCGCTGCAATCCATTAATATATTATAATAATATCAGGAACGATATGACTAAGGGGCCTTCAAGAAAAAGAGCCTATTCCTTAATCAAAGGCCGGCAACGCATCTGCTATTCCTCTGATATTGTAGGTGTTCGTGGGCGGCGGTGATCACTTACCATCAAGTCAGTCACCTGGTCGTACGCCTCCTTACATTTCTATAAAAAAAATAGTCTTTATTAAAGTTTAAGTAATGACTGTAACGGTTTTTTAAATTATAATTTAATTTTTAAATTGTAAAGTTAGTCCAAAGGCGAAGCGTAGTGAAAAATGCACTTCTTCGTACGCAGTGCTGGTACCGATTTTGTTATATGGCAGCGAAACCTGGATATGCCATAAGAAGCATAAAAGCAAGTTGAATGCAGTAGAGATGCGATCTCTTCGTAAAATGTGCTGCGTTACCTTGGCCGACCGAAAGCGATACGAAGAGATTCGCAATATGGTAGGTTTGAAAGATGACTTTATCAATAAATTGATAAGGGCGTGTTTCGATGGTTTGGGCACATTTAGCGAGTGAACAAAGACCGAATGGTGAAAAAGACATATAGCGCGAAAGTTAATATTAGAAGGGGTCGCGGTCGACCGAGACTAACTTTCAAAGATAATGTGAGCAAATTGCCCGAAGAGGTCAACTAGGATACCTAGACGTACATGTATGAAGAAAATAATAATAATAATAATAAGACTTAACATTTTCAAATATATCAATAAGTATAGATAAATGTTTATGTCCTCTAGTTAAAGAAGATGTGTGTCACCCTGCAATAGATATGTACATTACTGATATAACACCTTCTATGCGGCCGTGCAGCACCAAAAGATATTTATATCGTAAAGCAAACTATCATAACTTAAATGTTTATTTTTCTGATTGCGACTGGTCATTTTTAAATTCACAAACCTTGAACGACGCTACTGACAAATTCTACTTAACTTTAAATTCTGGAATTAATAAATATGCACCCCAAAGATCTACTTCTCAATCATATAACTATCCGGTTTGGTACAGTAACGCATTAAAGAAATTAATAAAAGAAAAAGCGAAATATCATTCTCTTTGGAAAAAATATGGTAACCCTCATGATTATAGTTCTTTTTCTATTCTGCGTAGGAGGTTTAAGAAACTCGAAAGTAAATGTTATTCTTCTTATCTTGAATTTTGTCAAGATAAAATAAAGTTGCACCTAAACTTTTTTGGAGGTATATAAAATCAAAAAGGAATAACCGATCCAATTATCCCCATATAATGCAATTTAATGGAAGTACTCTTGTTAATCAATTCGATATTTGTAATGCATTCAACAACTATTTCTGTCAAAATTTTACACCACCTGCACTACAATATAAAGAATTCTCAGAGGAGCAAGCCCCATGCTATGATGTTATTAGCGACTTGCATATCTCAACAGCGGATATTGTAAAATATTTAAAAAGTTTCGATTGTTCGAAAGGTGCCGGTTGTGATGGAATCCCATCCTATTTCTTTTTTCAATGTGCACAGTCTTTGGGACCTCCAATCGCAATATTATTTAAAAGATGTTTTCAAGAGGGATATTTTCCAAAAATATGGAAGACTGCTAATATTGTGCCAATTCATAAAAAAGGATCAAAATCAGCTATAGAAAATTATCGACCTATATCCATATTCAATGTTCTAAGTAAAATTATGGAAAGAATTGCTCATAAGCACATTTACCCACAGATCCTGCGCCACGTTCCCTTACAACAGCATGGCTTTGTTCGCGGTCGTTCAACATGCACCAATCTTTCTATATTTAACAATGATGTTCTTAGAGGGATGGACAATGGCTACCAAATATATGTCATATATACGGATTATGAGAAGGCATTCGATCGCGTTGACCACGTTATTCTTTTCAACAAGCTTCAGGAGTTAAGAATTCGTGGTAACCTTCTACGGTGGTTGGATTCATACCTACGCAACCGCTCGCAAGCAGTTGTAGTGGCTGGATTCCGCTCGAACGTTGTGGATATATCATCAGGCGTACCACAAGGTTCCATTTTAGGCCCTTTGTTATATGTGTCTTATTTATATGACATTGGAAAATGTTTTCGATATGCCAAATTTCTTATGTACGCTGATGAGATGAAAATTTATGCCATCATAAAGTCTGAATTGGATGCACACGCTCTACAGAGCGACTTACATAGACTAAGTAACTATTGCCGTGATAATCGTATAGCAATCAATGTGTCGAAATGTTTCCAAATTAGTTTTACACGAAAAATAAGGAAATTAAAATTTCAGTACAATATCGATGGCGTTTCTGTAGCATGCACGGATAAAGCCAAAGATCTTGGAGTCATTTTTGATTCAAAAATGTTGATGTCCGATCATATCGCGGCAATGGTTGCTAAGGCATACAAAAATCTTGGGTTCCTTCTACGTGTCAGTCAGCCTTTTTCAGATGTAGATTGTTTGAAAGTTTTTTATTATTCTTTCGTTCTTAGCGTTCTGGAGTATTGTTGTGTGGTCTGGAACCCAATTTATATAACATATATACAAGAAATAGAAAAAATACAATCTAAATTTATTAATGTGTTAAATCACCGATTACAAAATAAACTAACTTTAAGTTATACAGAGTCTTCCAAATTTCATAAACTAATGCAGTTAAAAGATCGCCGAATGTTGCTTCAGATGATGTTCCTACATGATATCTGTAGTAACAAAATAGATTGCCTCGAAATAGCAGCCAACGTTCTTCAATTCCGGGCACCGACTAAGCGTACTAGACACACCACATTATTTTACGTACCTTTGTGTCACTCCAATTATGCCCAGAACTCAGTCATATGTCGCATATTAAACAATTACAATAAAGAATTTTTTGCGTCAGATATTTTCCACTTTAACAAATCTGAAATACCTCTGGAAGTTATTAGCAATATCCATTGGCTCCGAAGAACCAGCAACGCTCATAGGATGACTTAGCCTTAGGTTCAGCTCATTGGTTTTTTTCCAGAAACTAGAAAAATCTTTGAATGGCACTGAGCCATTATATCCATTTTAATCTGTTTCTGGTTGTTTTGGCACCATTCGTTAGATTTAAAACTATTTCTAGACTTACGTATATTTTCATAAATTAGACCACTAGAAGGCCTACCGTTCAAAGCCCATATTTGAAAAAACCCACGAGCCACCCTGTGAGCGTCCCTGACATACCTATTCCAACCAATAACATGCTTGCCCCTTTTCCGGATCTTATCAGAATAACTGAGTATCGCCGCCTTCCTCAGTATGCTAACAATGTTACATATCATCGATCAATTGTTTGTGATTTACATTAGTACACAATTTTTCGCGACAGTCATGTAATTTTTTATCTTACCAAATCTTACCAAGCTCACTATTACTTAATGTGAAATACTTATTTATCTGTTTTATATCCCGTATTATTCCGTTCCCCCCATTTTACCTTGTCTACATTAGAATATGGTAACACAATCTTCGGTTTAATAACACTAACACTACATACATATTAGATTGGGAAGTGATCGGACCAGTACGTATCATACAAGACATATGCCTCAATTACTGTCAACTTAGCTGCGGCAGTCACAACACAGTGGTCTAACCATCGTCTGCACCCATGTGCATCACTTACAAAAGTACATGAGTCCGCAGGTAGTAGGTTCATATCATGACAAGTCCAATTTTTTTCAGCACAAAAAGTAATAAGTTCAGTATAAAACAACTCACCGGGGTGTGCATTGAAATCGCCCACTATATAAACACATTCCACATTTTGAATCTCTATTATTGCATTTATTTCACTGAGCAAATCAGTAAATTCGATGAGATTATCATTAGAGTATATAAACTGAAAAAATGAGCATAGATTTACCAGCTAGATCCACTTTAATAGCCGCGAGTCTCACACTTTCACACACTATCACATTCACGGTAGAGAACACAGACTTTCTCCATAGTAAGGCTACTCCACCATAGGGTCTGCCTCTTACTATACCAGCAGAAGTATTAACCGCCAAAATTCCAGTAAAAGCAAAGTTACTGTCTATACTACCCAAAAAGGGTATGTCCTCAGGGAGTAACCATGTCTCCTGCAATGCGATGATGTCTGCATTCCTGCATAACTTTCTCACACAGTCAACTGACCTCGAAATATTCTTACAGTTGAAGGATATAAACTTAACCGTATCTGCCATTTTTTTTTTGTTAGTAATTAAGGTTTCACAGGCGACTTTGGAGTACCATCTCCATCCATTCTTTTATGCCTGAAGTTTATAAACCGTCTATATGATACGCCCTCTGGCCAGAAATCATCATTCAAAGTCATTTCTAGTTTGTGCTTTGGTATAAAAACCTTAAAAGCGTTGTACGCCTTTTCAATTTTCATACTCATTTTCTCCAGAGTAGCCGTTATTCCCGCTTTTTTCTCGATATATTTTGAAACATCGCGACCTCCTTCGACACATTATACACATATATAAGATTTCGGCTGCTTTAAAGTTAGTGTTACATCCCAACACAGCTTTTCCCTTATTTGCTGCAAAGCGATTGCGCGCTCTTTTTTTTTGTATTTCAGTCCACTCGTTACTAGCCACCTGACGTTTCCATGTACCTTGTTTCACAACATCAACCATTGTAACTGTTTTCTGTTGATGGCACTTGTCCTTTTTGTTGTCACTTTGTGTAAGTGCAGGAGATTTAATTACAGAATGGTGTATATCTTTTTTACAATCACTGTAGTTACACATGTTTGTACATTGTGAATTGGAGGATATCTTCAGTTTTTGGACCGCTTGCTCTTCCGTTTGAACCGTCACGCTACTGTCGGGATATATAGGAAACAATCCCATTGGGCCACTATCACAATTTACATTATCTATCATCATCATATCACCGTCGCTCGCAGTGTTACATTTATTACTGTTTACCACCGATGAACTTTTTAATATATCTAGGTCACTTTTAAGCATATTTAATTGCCCTTTAGTCACATAATCCTCTTTCAGTTCACTAACATCCCTCTGTAGTTTTAATATATCTTTCAATAACCTGGTAACATGCACATGATCAAATAAAACGGAGGGTAGTTTTTGAATATCTCGGGCATCAAATATCGGAATTTCATCAGGATTACTTTCCCTTCAATAAGCAAATAATATCATCTATATCTCTAAGACTTTTTCCATCTCTCTTTCTTGTGATTTTATGCTTTTTCGTCGGTATGGATTCATACAATAATTTCTTCGCAGTAACTATATCTAATTCAGAGAAAGCACTAACACATATACGGCTGATACTTTCTTCGTCCATAACATCGATCTTATTATTCACAAAACATAGAACTTCGTTTATAACGACATTACAGTTGGAACATTTAACTAACTTCGATGACATCATTGATATTACTTAATTTTTTGTATGCAGAGAAAACAAAATAGTAAATTATTAGGTGCAAACCATGTGGAAACTATATCAAGTGCTTTATTAGGGCAGACAGCCTTGCATATTTTTTTTTTCTTTTTTCCATAAATAACAATTAGATTAGATAAAAAAGAAAAAAAATTTCTCTTTAATCTAATAACATAAAAGTTCAGCATTAATATGCTTTAAAAATCAATAAAATTGCATAATAACAATTAGATATCAATAAAAAAACAGCCGTTGTTTGCACATGGAGTAAAGAGCATTAATGTAGCCGAAAAAACGAAATCAGCGACCCCTAGGACACCCATTCTACCTTCATTAGTCTCTTGGTAGATGCATAGCATTTAAGGATACATGGAATTTTCGTCGCGTTCTTCTCTTTCCTAGTTCCTTTCATTTTCCCTACCTACCTTTTTCAATTTTAGGCATTGCATCTCCTTTTATGCCATCAAAGATTCTCTAATACATTCATTTCTCACACTATCATTTACTTTCACAGAAATAATTCTCCTTAATGCATTTTTGACATTGATATCAAAACTTTCCTGCATTTATGCCAATCTCTACTTTTTCCCTTTTACCAAAAATTCACTACTGTACAAAAGTGTTGCCATGTACACTTCTTAATTGTAAATAACCCTAACTCGGGCAGAACTAGGCGTTAGTGAGCGCATTTGAATCGCACTTGGTCGTATTGTTGATTTCCGCGTTGAACTCGCGACACCACTTCTGGCGCACTTCGGCCGGCACAGATCCGTCTAGCCGGTAGTATTCTTTGCCCAAGCTCCATTGTTGATCCGCTTCAGGAAGTACTCCAGGGCGTCCAATGTGAACAGGGAAGTTGAGAATATTAATCTGAAAGAAAAAATAAGTTGTACATGGAACTCCAGGGTATTTAAAACAATCTCTTCGCAAAGGATTGCTCAAACTATTCAATACAAAAAAATACAATTTTAGAATTTTTTATTGTTTCTCCGTATTTCTATATGAGCTTCAATAGTATATCATTTTAGATTCATCCTGGATGTAAGATATCTTATCACAACAATTCCATGCGGTGTTTACCTTTAATTATTTTAAAATTTTAATTAAGTATTTTCTACAATGATGAACTGTTGGTAAACTGAATAAAAAATATAGGATGCTTACACTTTGTCTCCTAGGGTGACGCACTCGTGCAATATGCTAAAAACTGTAACGAACTTGTTAGAGCTCTCCAGTGAGTTGAGCATGTTGCCCCTCTCCAAATATTACAACCACCAAATATCCGTCTGACCCGGTTTTTTATCTTCAGTGGCCGTCAGGTCTTCATGGGCAAGGTGATCTTCCAATTTCTCCACTGTAATTGGTATATTAAGGTATATTAACATTCAAAATATATTTTGTAAACTGAAATAGTATTAGGACTAACTTATATAGTGAGAGTAAACACACAAAAATTTGTTCTTTCTTTTATGCTTACATTTCATTTGAAAATAAAATAAATAAATAAATAAATAAATAAATAAATAAATAAATAAATAAATAAATAAATAAATAAATAAATAAATAAATAAATAAATAAATAAATAAATAAATAAATAAATAAATAAATAAATAAATAAATAAATAAATAAATAAATAAATAAATAAATAAATAAATAAATAAATAAATAAATAAATAAATAAATAAATAAATAAATAAATAAATAAATAAATAAATAAATAAATAAATAAATAAATAAATAAATAAATAAATAAATAAATAAATAAATAAATAAATAAATAAATAAATAAATAAATAAATAAATAAATAAATAAATAAATAAATAAATAAATAAATAAATAAATAAATAAATAAATAAATAAATAAATAAATAAATAAATAAATAAATAAATAAATAAATAAATAAATAAATAAATAAATAAATAAATAAATAAATAAATAAATAAATAAATAAATAAATAAATAAATAAATAAATAAATAAATAAATAAATAAATAAATAAATAAATAAATAAATAAATAAATAAATAAATAAATAAATAAATAAATAAATAAATAAATAAATAAATAAATAAATAAATAAATAAATAAATAAATAAATAAATAAATAAATAAATAAATAAATAAATAAATAAATAAATAAATAAATAAATAAATAAATAAATAAATAAATAAATAAATAAATAAATAAATAAATAAATAAATAAATAAATATATATATATATATATATATATATATATATATATATATATATATATATATATATATATATATATATATATATATATATATATATATATATATATATATATATATATATATATATATATATATATATATATATATATATATATATATATATATATATATATATATATATATATATATATATATATATATATATATATATATTTATATATTTATTTATTTATATATTCTTTATTATACACCACAATTTAAGAAAAAGAACACAATGACAATGAACAACAAAATTGTACAAAAGGCGGTCTTATTACTAAAAAGCAATTTCTTCCAGACAACCTTGCTATACCAAGGCAGATATAGAAGTAATACAGAAAAGAAAAGAAAAGAGGGTGGTGTACCGTTATTATTAAAAAGGAATATCTAGATGATGGTAGCCGTAATGAATAGATTGCCAGGAATAAAGAAAGAAAGAGATTGGTTGAAGGCATGAGGACAAAGCTGAGAAAATAGAATTAAAAAAAATTAATAATATGGGAAATTGCGTCAGATATCAAGGTAATAAGATTTGAGGAGTTTTTTGAAAGAGGGAAGGGATGGAGCACGACGGATGTGTAGAGGCAAAGCATTCCACAAGCGGACAGCGGTAAAAGGAAGAAGAGTGTTGAGGAGTTCGGAGGGAAAGGTTGATTGTGGAACGAAGAAATCGATCATTAGAAAGAGACAAAAACTCAAATCGATCTTTTAAATATTGCGGCGTGTATGGGTTGAACAGCACGGAGTACAGAGCTGAAAGGATGTGCGTATTCCTGCGAAGGCGGATTGGCAGCCACTTGAGCTGCTTGCGAAATTCGGAGATATGATCATATTTGCGAAGCCCAAATATGAAACGTATACTGAGGTTTTGAATTCGCTCAAGTTTGTTAAGCTGCTCTTCAGTTATGTCGAGATAGCAAATATCAGCATAGTCAAGGATGGGCCAAAGTAAAGATTGAGCAAGCACAACTTTAGTAGATAAGGGCAAAAAGTTACGTAGTCTGCGTAAAGAACCCAGTGTAGCAAACATTTTTCGACTGACTTCATTAATTTGCGGAGTCCATGTGAGACAGGAATCAAATAAAATGCCCAAATTTTTAACAGTATTGCTATAGGGGACATGAGTTGCGTTAAGAAAAATTTGCGGCAAATTAGACCAATCAATTTTACTAATTATTCTAGAGCTTCCAAGGATTATAGTCTGGGTTTTCTTGGGATTGATGGATAAACTATAAGATTTACTCCACTTTAATATACTAGCCAAGTCGGTATTTGTTGACTCAATTGCCAATGGCAGGTCTTCCAGAGAAGAGTTTGTATAAATTTGGAGATCGTCTGCATACAAGTGATAAGAAGAAGATATGTGATTGCTTATAGAATTAATGAAAATTGCAAAAAGGAGTGGAGGCAACACGCCACCTTGAGGAACGCCAGCGCCAATTTCAGTCCATCTGGAAAAAACATCCTGAACCTGTATACGCTGCCGTCGTCCTACTAGGTAACTACGAAACCAGTCAACTACAGCTGGAGATGTGTTAAGAGAGCGCAAAGTACTTTATAAGATTTCAAAATCAACAGTGTTAAACGCATTGCTGAAATCCAATAGAGTAAGTACAGTTAATTTTTGGTTTTCCATGGCGTAACGAATATCATCTGTAATTTGTAAAAGTGCTGTGGTTGTACTGTGGCCAGGTCGGAAACCGGATTGCAAAGGATTGAAAAGGTTTTGATTAGATAGGTAGGAATTAAGTTGGTTATAAACGAGACGTTCAAGAACTTTAGACAGAAAGGGAAGTAAAGAAATTGGCCGATAATCGGAGAAGCACGTGGGATTCGTCTTTTTCGGGAGAGGAATTATATTAGCGTCTTTCCAAACAGTTGGAAAGGAAGCAGTATTCAAGGAATTATTGAGTATGACAGTAATTACACGGCTAAGGAGGTCAAGGAGGGGGATGATCATCTTACGGCTTATACAATCAGTACCCACTGCTTTCGAATGAATGGATAAGATAGCTCTCTTGACACCACAGCTGTCAAATTGACTTAGATTAAAAGCAGGAGTATCTGGAGCGGGAATACTTGAAATGAAATTCAGCGTGTGTTTTTTTGCCTGATCATCAATGCAAGACGCGGAAGAGAAATGCTGGTTAAGCTGGTTAAGATCTAAAGTATGATGATTTAAGTTTTCATTTGATTCCCCAACTCCTAGAGATTTAAGAAACTTCCAGACTCTAGGAGAGTCAGAATTTTGAACTGATTCATGAATATGGCGTCGTTGTGCTTTTCTACACACATTGTTGCAGCGATTACGTATTAATCTATATTTTTCTCTGTTATTGTGACTAGGATCTGATTTGTATCTAGATTTTAACCGATTCTTCTTCTCAATTATTTTTTTTTATGTCATCCGTCAACCACGGGGATGGTGGATGTTTAAGGCGCACTGGACGAACAGGTGCATGTTTATCATACAACTGAATTAAGAGGGAGTTAAATATAGCAACTTGTGCGTCAACTGTGGGCGCATTAAGTACTAAACTCCAATTTAACTCTTCGGCGTCCTTAATAAGATGATCTAAGTTTATACTACTAAAATTGCTCTGAAGTAATATCCTTGACTTAGCTTTCGGAGGTCTAATTTTATAGTATAAGTATATAGCATCGTGGAAAGAGAAAGCATCAGCAGCACACTGACCATATTTCTCAACATGACAAAGCGAAGACACAAACATTATGTCAAGAAGAGTAGGGGTACAGTTAGGAAAAAAGTGAGTAGCAGAAGAGGGAAGAAGTTTCAAATTGGCTGCATCGATAACAGATTTTAGTCGGGTTGATCTTAAATTGTATTTTAAAAGACAAGTGTTAAAATCTCCCATTACAATAGAGTGATCATAAGATGGAGTCAGATCTTCAAGAAGGTTTTCTAAAGTAGGAAAGTAGTCGACAGTAAGAGAAGGGCTGTAGAAAACACCAAGAAGTATTTTTGTATGTGAGAGAAGTACTTCGATGAAGAGGAATTCCGCGTTGCCTCCAGACTGCGTGGAAGTTGATGTACAAATGATTGTATAAGGTATGTGGGATCGGAGGTAAATAGCAACGCCACCACCGCCCCGATCAGTACGGTCGTTACGAATAAGTCGAAAGTCTGGAAGCGAGTAAGAAGTTGAAGGAATACAGGGTTTTAACCATGATTCCGAAACAAGCACAGCGTGTACATTTTTGCTATCAAAACTCGACAACAAATCGGGGTAATGTGCAGGAATACTCTGAGCGTTTATGTGTACAATGTTAAAGTTTTTGTTAACATCTGCGAAACAAGTGTCCAAAGTCATATTTAATGGAGGAATGCTTTCAAAACTATCGTGTGCTGTTCGATCCAATAGAAATGGAATCAGAGGATAAGGAGTCATAATGGCTAGAATCATCATCTAGTGACAACATTATATAAATCTAACACTAAAAAAACACAATACAAATACTAAACACTATAAATAAAAAAAAAAAACAAAAATTTAAGTAAATTATAAAAAAAAAAACTTCATCAATAAACTACACACCAGCAGTTTGAATATTCAAATGCAGCTATTGTTACAAAATTATTACTATAAAAATAATTGTAGAAGACTATAACGGATTCTGGTAATTTACTGTTACCGTTAAGTGTATATTACGAAAATAGATTCGAAAAAGTTTATTTCAAGCTTTTTCTGTCATCTTGTATAGTTATTATTTTATATGATTGAGTTCGAAATAATTTAACAAAAGTACGAGGTTGCATCACCATCAAGCCATTGCCTAGGATAACAAGCCTAGGAAAAAAAAAACATACCTTTACGTCAAATGTCGATTGTCAATTTCAACTTGACTCATTAATAAAAACAAAACAATACCCCAGAAATAATAAATTAATTGGGAAACAATAAACTTTACATTAATTTTTCGATGGTTAATAATTTTAGAACTACAGTACATAAATAACAGTGATTAGTGCAATATCGATTTGAGGTTCGGGACATGCTAAATGCCTATGTCATATAGTGCAGGTGCTAATATCAAGGCTACGTTGTATAAAGTGAAACATGCACTTGAATTGGCAATTATTTCAGCTTTTTGAGCATAAATTACAGACTTCTATAAAAGTCAAAGCACTACATTATAGAATATCATCAAATATTCATTTAAAATTCGAATTTGATAAAGATAATGTACAGAGGAAGAAAATAATGTTGTAGAAATAAAAAGTAATGAGTATAGACTATATATATATATATATATTGAGAAAATATTACAATAATTATTTTATTCGCTTCGCCCGCCTTTATCTTGCCTTAGCCTTGTGGCAGGCTTTAGACAACCAAAACAATTCCAGTAGCTCATTAAGAGAAGAACTTCTTACTACTTACAACACAACCCATACCAAAAATTAACCGTTACTAACCTAACCGCCCAAATAGCTCTCCGACTTCAGGAATTGTTCGGAGGTTCTTGATATTTATCAACAAAATCTTTATGAATTGTAGCCTATGCGTAATTCTGATTTATAAGCTATATTACTGTAAATTTTCATAAAGTCACGATAGACGAGTAGTTGGGTGGTCGGAATTTCGAGTCAAGAGACCCGAGTTCGATCCCCAGGTGGCAGGCTCGTAGCAATGGGTTTTTCAAAAACTAATGTACGAATTACATCGTTGGCTTGGACATAAAGATGGCGACGGGCTCACCACCTGTCACGTTGTACCGAAAATATCTTTGGTGGAAGGTGGGTCGAAGGGACTGAATTGTCTAGACTAGACCCCTTTCTACCCCTGTATTACGTGTATTGGGAATTGCGTGAAGATATTTATTTATTTTATTTATTTCATAAAAATCCGTTCAGTAGTTTTTGCTTGAAAGAGTAATAAACATCCATCCATCGCCACAATCTTTGCATTTGTAATATTAGTATCATAAATACGTATAAATAAATATTTAATTAAATATATATGTTGTATGAATAAAAGTTACCTGTTTGAATATTCCGAATAATTTCCGAGGAGATTAGGCTTCACAAAATTCACCATACAATAATACTCCCTAAGATTGTTCTGCATAGGTGTACCAGTGAGGATTATACGACGTTTTGTGGCAACCCTGCTCATTGAGACCGCAAGCACTGAACTATCATTCTTCAAGAGATGACCTTCGTCACAAATGACGATATCCGGGCCCGGGTTCAACAGGGCTTTACGAATTTTATTCACAATTGTTGGCCGAATATGGTCAAATACTGGATCCAATGTTGTTAAATTCCGGAACAGTTCGTAGCCGATGATGAAGATTCCGCCTCCGTTGTACCAATCTTCCAATTGATAGGCCCTTTCATATGTCTTCTTTAGCTTCGATAGTTCAAATACCTAAATAAAATGTAAATAAAATAAATACTAGAGGAGCCACGCTGCTACACATCAATAAAAGTCAGTCTAAATGTTCACATCTGGTTTCCCTTCAACTGAACCACTTTTGTGGGCAAATGAAATGGCTCCTTTCAACGGGTGTTCGAACGCGTTTTAGACTAAAACAAATTGCGTAACGTACAATTTACACCATACATAAAATGCTGCAGATATGCAAATGGTTGAAATCGCGTTTGATTATAATTTAAGAATATTTATTGTATTATTATGTATATGTTTACAGTATTAAAGGTTATTTATTCATAGTTATTTGAATTTCTTAAATACAAATCTGTACCTCAAAACTTTTACTAAAAGTATCAAACAAGAACGTCCGGACAGACACGTAATAAATTTCACAAATTCTTTCAGTATATACATACAAAGTGTTATAAAAAGTCGTATAAATACCGGCACGCCAGGCTTAGAACCCGTACGTCACGTTGCGTTATTCCCGTGGGAGATATGAGGACTTGAAGAATCTACATTAAACTCGTTGGTGTCAACCCTATTAAGCATTAGTCAGCTGACAAAGGCAATGACACTTCTTCAACACTTCTAGTCACCTTATCTGTGCTCCGAGTACGTTCAAACCAATCCAGATTAAATAAACTCAAACACAGTATCTATTTCATATGATTAGTCTATAATTTTCGCGCGAAAATTGATCGACCAATGATAAAATCTTCTTAACAATGTTGAATGAATGCAACCCGTGTACCTACTTGGCGGTTTTTTGAAAGAAACGTGTAAAACATACCGCTATTTGGCGCGATTAGTTTGATGTATTTGCCCTTCCTATTAGTTTCTACGGGAATTTTGATATTACCACTGTGTTTATGACATCAAAGTAGCATGGGTACGTGCCGGTATTTATTACTAAATATGGCACACGTTGTATATAATAATAATAATAACCCCCCCCCCCCCAAATAGGCTATCTTGACGCGGTGGGGGGGCTTACGGGAAGTAAGATAGTACTGTGATTATCTTGATTTGGTCAGAACATCTTGGCACATCAACCATTTTAAAGCAAACATCTATATATAATTACGCTTCCCAAACTAACAGCCTAAATTTCCTGAACTCCCAAACTCCGCTAACCTTTCTCCTACTCATTTCCACTCCTTTCCTGTATGCCAATCCAAGGTCTGCCGTGCTGAGGGATGCATGGTTGGGGCGTGCCCGGATGCAAGCGTGCCACTCTTGGAGCCAGGGCGAACTCCAAGTGTAACTTACGTGTACTTTAGAAGCCAGCTTTTGTCTCAGCAAACGGGGCTCTGCTGAGATCGCTTTCTTATTACCCTAAATACTCGTGGGAACATAATGAAAAATGTCAAAATTTAATCAAAAGTATAATTTACGAAGGCGCCTTACTTGAACTGCGCCTACAACTACAGAAGAAAGCCAGATCCAGATTGGATATCCAACTCCAAATACGGACCTGGAAACCACAAAGCATCTGTCATCACCCACTTCTTGATACAATTCATTACATTCATATGCTTCATCACCTCACTTATTATTTGCAAATATTCCATCACCTTCATCAACGCATAGTCTTTTCCGATCCTCGGACGTGTCCAATTCTTCCTCATCACCACAAACTTCTTTTAGGACGCCAGCCTGTGTTGTACAGACGGCAAATGCCACAAATCCTGCACCCACTGTTGGTAAACCACGCGCGCGTAAAAAAATGGTCTCAAGAGATGAACTGATTCATTTGGCGCACTTATATTATAATAACAAAATGTGAGACAACACTATTAAATAACTATTTAAGTCATTTACATAATGAATTTACACAGAAGTTTCCAGAAATGAAAGCTACAAGGCAGCGTGTTGGGGACCAAAGGAGACAAATAATACGAAACAACCTCTTATCAGAAAACATTAGAGAAGAAATAAGAGCAGTGGTAGCACACCTAATACAGTTCAAAACCACTAAGGTGAACAACAAGTAGATGCATCTACACCTCACACCACACACCGTAACATAGTCATGAGCAATCAAAATAATAACGGAAACGTCCGAATGAAATGGTCGAAGACATAATACGCAGTTATTTTGAGGCTACTGATTTAGAAAAAAATCAAACTGCGTACTGCAAAATGATGCACGCACTATTTATCAACAAACACCCATATTTATCACACCTTACCGATCAAACAATCGCGGACCAAAGGAGAGTAATATTTAAAAATAAAATGGTTTCTACTCAAAGAATTAAAGATATTAGATCTGAAATGAAAGTTTTTTTAAAGAATACTCAACCATTTCAAAATACACAATTTAATACTATCTCAAATGACCCAAATTCACCCGCAGCAAACTCTCATGATAACTCACAAGATTTAAATCGAGATACAACAAATGTAACCATTCTAGAAAACGACAGTAACCCTACTCCTTCACTAGACAATTCTGTTGGATACAACTATATAGAAATCGAGTTCAATAAGGCCTTTGAACAATATAGAAACACGGATCCTGAAACCAGACCATATATACCAAAACAAAACCGTCCACAAAATTTTCACAGATAAATAAATATCTAAATGACAAAACAGTTTCTAAGCATTTAAATCATAATATCAACTTTACAGAACTTCACACTACAATATATTGTGCTGCATACACAGCTGTAACTCCAGAAACAAAACCTATAGAAAACCAGCGTGGCAAATTAGAATGGAGAAAACAGTAGAAAACTTTAGAAAAGAAATAGGTCGGCTAACTCAGTATATTGCAGGGAATAAGAATCAAAGTGTTTGTGCAACCGTAGAGTATATATAGAGTATATAACCGTAGAGTACTACACACATTGATCAAATGCAGTTTGAAGTAATCCCGATAGATATGTTTATTCATATCATCAAACGAACACACAATTGGAAAGCACCCGGTTCAGCCAACATACATAATTACTGGTACAAGAAATTATCTTGTGCCCACACATTTATCCACACACATATCTGCCAATTCATACAGTCACCACAAACACTGCTACCATTTATAACTCACGGACTCACCTACATGCAACCAAAAAATTCTGACACATCAAATCCCGCAAATTATAGACCCATAACATGCCTCCAAACAATTTATAAAATAATAACTGAATGCATTAGTGAGATGATTTATAAACACATCGAACAATTTAACATATTAACTGAGCAGCAAAAATGTTGTTGGAAAAATAGTAAAGGCTGTAAAGAGCAACTAATAATAGATAACATCGCCATGAAACTAGCATTAACAAAAAATTGAAATATAAATACAATGTTTATAGACTACAAAAAATTATTTGATTCTGTCCCTCATAGTTGGGTTTTGTACACACTCGAGTTATACAAAATCCATCCAACGATAATTTCTTTTCTTCAGACAGCTATCCTGCAGTGGTTAATACAATTAAAAGTAAATCGTAATAATAGGACATTTACTAGTGAATTGATAAAACTTAAAAGAGGCATTTTTCAAGGAGATTCTCTTAGCCCCTTATGGTTTTGTTTGGCTTTAAACCCTCTGTCTCACCTATTGAACGCCAGCAGATTTGGCTTTACACTTAAACATAACAACACCAGCTAAAAGCTATCTCACCTAATGTATATGGATGACATTAAAATATATGCGTCGAGTAACAGAGAATTGTCAAAATCCAATCCGTTCATCGCGGAAAACTTCAGCACATCTGCTACACTTTAAAAACTGGAGAAGAAATCGAACCCCTTAGACTAGCAGACTACTTACAAATACCTAGGCTTCCAACAATCGACGCAAATTCGTCAAAAGGAGACCAAAATAGAACTGACAAAAAAGTTTAAGCACAGACTAAACCTAATTCTTAAAAGTCATCTTAACTCTCGAAACACTGTAAAAGGTATAAATACATACGCAATACCAACCCTTACTTATTCTTTCGGCATCATAAACTGGTCACAAACTGACTTGAAAAATTTTCAACGCACGGTCAACACTCACATGACCACACACAGAAAACATCATCCTAAATCATGCACACAAAGTCTCACACTACCACGCACAGAAGGTGGAATAGGTTTAATTGACATCCAAAACCCACACAACAGTTAAATATCATCACTCGGCAAATATTTTTTCTATAAATCCACACAATCTCAACTACATAAATGCATTACTGACCTAGAGAACAAAATAACACCACTCAACATGTTTAGTGCAACCAAACAACATAACGAATACATAGCAACACCTCAAAGCAAAATAGAAGCCTGGTCACAGAAATCTCTGCACGGGAGACACCGAGCTGATTTATGCCAACCTCATGTCGACAAAGACGCGTCGAACGCTTGGCTACTCCAAGGTGAACTCGTCCCAGAAACTGAGGCTTTTATGATTGCTATCCAGGACCAGATCATAAACACGAGGAATTATCAGAAGTACATTATGCGCATCCCTAACATTCCGACAGATTTATGTAGGCGCTGTCACAACAACTCAGAAACTATCCAGCACATCACCGGTGGCTGTAAAGCTATCGTTCAAACTGATTACAAATACAGACACGACCAAGTAGCCTCCATAGTCCATCAAAATTTAGCTTATAGACACAAATTTATCAATGAAAAGGTACCGTACTACTAATATCAACCAAGTACAGTTTTAGAAAATATGACATTAAAATTTATTGGGACAGAACAATAGTCACTGATAAAACAATTAATTTCAATAGACCGGACATAACAATATTTGACAAATTAAATCACACTGCATACATTGTAGACGCAGCAGTTACATAATCTGATCACAACTCATACAGAAAAATGGCAAAGTATACCGATTTGTCCATTGAATTGAAAGCTCAATGGCACGTAGATATAGTTAAAATAATACCATTAATCATCTCTACAACAGGTGTAATCCCAAAAACACTTAGACCAGGGAGTTTGTGTGTACGTCAGAGAGGAAATATGTTCTCAACGCCTCAGCAGTCTTGAAGGTAGGGACCTGTCCACCCTTTGGCTAAGCATAGACAGCGACGACCACCCTCGCGTCTATGGGTGCATCATGAAGGTGTATGAGGATCATACACCTTCCTTGCTGGATCTTCTACTGACCTCTCACCCGGACGGCTATGTGGTCTCCGTTGATGCCCCTTTGGGTTCTTCGGACCACTGCCTGATCCGGAGTAAAGTGCCCATCGCGATCGCGATATGCAGGCCACCGCCGTGTGTGGCACTACAGGTCGGCGGATTGGGAAGGGATGCGGTCTTTCTTTGCATCCTACCCATGGGGGCAGGTTTGCTTCTCGCTAGATCGTTCCGACGCCGTTGCTAATTCCGTCGCCGATGTGGTGCTCCAAGGAATGGAACTAATCGTTCCTTCCACTGTGGTGCCCATTGGAGGCAGATCAAAGCCTTGGTTTGGTGGCACCTGCAGAATGTTATCTCGCCAAAAGCAGCAGTGCTACCGGGTGTAGGTTAAAGCATTGGCGTCTCGGGATTCAAAAACCAGCGTTAATAAGAAGGAGTATAACTCTGCCGCCAGGTCCTTCAAAAGAGTAATTTCTGCGGCAAAGTCCGAGCACATTGGCAGAATTGGCGAGAAACTAGTTCGTCTTTCTTCGGGAACTCGTGCGTTCTGATCCCTCACCAAGGCTGTCCAAGGGAATTTCAGTCAGCCATCACTACCATCTCTGCACAGGGAGGACAACTCGCCATGGCCATGACGCAAAAGAGAAAGCCGATCTTCTAGGTTCTCTTTTTGCGTCCAACTCGACTCTCGATGACAGGAGGAACTCACCGCCGACCATCTCGTGCAGTGAGTGCTCTATGCCGGACATCCGCTTCTTTCAGAGCTCAGTGCGAAAAGTACTCCTCTCCCTGGACATCCAGAAGTCGAGTGGGCCCGATGGTGTCCCCCCTATTGTGCTGAGGATGTGTGCTCCAGAGTTTACTCCTACTCTGAAGGCGTCGTCCCGATGACATAGAAGACAGCTTTTGATGCACCCGATCCCTAAGAAAGGCGACCGCTCAGATCCAGGTAACTACAGACCGATCGCAATCACTTCCTTGTTCTCCAAAATAATAGAGTCCATTATAAACTGCCAGCTCTTGAGGTACTTAGAGGAGCACCAGTTGATCAGTGACCGCCAGTACGGCTTCCGCCGGGGTCGCTCGGCTGGTGATCTTCTTGTGTGGTGACCTCACTCATCGATGGGCGGAGGCAGTAGAGAGCAAGGGTGAGGCCCTGGCAGTTGGTTTGGACATAGCGAAAGCCTTTGATCGGGTATGGCACAAAGCGCTTCTCTCAAAGCTTCCGTCATATGGGCTTCCCGAGAAATTTTGCAATTGGGTCACTAGTTTTCTCACAGACCGGAGCATCAAGGTCGTAGTTGACGGTGCATGCTCGGACTCCAAGTCTGTGAACACTGCTGTTCCCACAAGGCTGTGTGCTACCGCCAACCCTGTTTCTTTTGCATATCAATGATTTGTTACAAATTTGTAACATTCAATGCTATGCAGATGACACCACTGGTGATGCCCTTTATACCGGCCGTGCCAATATTTCTCGGGAACACGTCGACGAGTACCGGAACAAATTTGTGTCTGAAGTCGAGATTAAATTTAGTCCAGTTCAACCCTAAAAAACGTTTGCGCGTTTACCGCAAAAAAGAAACCCTTCGTCGTATCACCTCGTTTTGAGAGCACTCCCCTAGTTGCCTCAGCCAGCATAGGAATCCTTGGCGTCGACATATCGTATAGCGTTCAGTTTCGCAGTCATATGAAAGGGAAGGCCAAATTGGCCTCTAAAAAGCTTGGCGTCCCCAGTAGAGCGCGACAGAGCTTCATGCCGGCCCACCGCTTGCGACTTTATAAGGCCACAAATGGAGTACTGTTCTCATCTCTGGGCGGGGGTACCCCAGTGTCAGCTCCTTTCATTTGACCGTATCCAAAGAAGAGCTGCTCGAATTGTCGACGACCATACTCTATCTCATCGGCTAGATGCCTGGCTTTGCGAAGAGATGTTGCATCTCTTTGCATTTTCTATGAAGATAATAGATACTACGGAGAGTGCTCCGAGCAATTGTTCGGATTAATCCCAGCCGATGAATTTCACCATCATACCTTACGGCATAACCAAAGACTTCATCAACACTACCTTGATGCTTGGCATTCCAGCACAGTGCGTTTTTCGCGGAATTTTCTGCCACGCACTTGTACTTTGTGGAATGAGCTGCCGTCAGCGGTTTTTCCGGACCGATGCGACTTAGGGACCTTCAATAAAAGAGCCTTTTTACCTTTCTCAAAGGCCGGCAACGCATCCGCTATTCCCCCGGTATTGCAGATGTTCATGGGCGGCGGTAATCACTTACCATCACGTGTGCCACCTGCTCGTTTGCCTCCCTATATAAAAAAAACCTATATAAAAAAAACCTATATAAAAAAAAAAAAAAAAAACCTATATAAAAAAAACCTATATAAAAAAAACCTATATAAAAAAAACCTATATAAAAAAAAACCTATATAAAAAAAACCTATCTATATAAAGAAAAAACCTAACCTGGATACATTAAAAATGCCGCTATCAACACTTTTTCTGCTTCAAAAAGCTACTATACTCAACACCTGTAGGATAAGAAGAAAATTCCTCGCCTCTTTCTCATCATCGTCATTACTCACATTCACCGGTCTCACACTCTAAGCCTGTTGAGCTTGGCTAAGGCCCGCACAGCTGGTTTTAAAACACTCTTCATTGAATTAAGAAAAGAAAGAAAGAAAAAATAATAATAATAACTTTATTGGTAATAAGCTTATAGTACACTAAATGTTCACATAAGAAAAACATATAACATAATTAAGGTTACAAATAGTGAGGTTGACGTTCTGTTCTCCTAGTTAGGCTATGTAATAGTCTGTATTAAGGAGCTACAGTCCCCTGCCCCCTTATAGTATGTATAAAATTGTTTCTTTTGCGTTAGTACTACAGTTTAAAATCTAACAAAGACCAGTGCAAATCAATAAAAATGTTTATTTAGTTGGTATTTAAAAGTTTTAGTCTACTTATGTGCCATATGAGTGGTTAATATGTTTTGAGTTTGTGAACGTGTGCGACTGACTACGTTTAGATGTATGCGTGTGTCAAATAGTGTATGTAAGATGTCACTTTTGGATGTGTCTGGTTTTATGTGATTGTTAATAACTATTGTTCTGCTTCTTCGTATGTTTTGCTGAGAAGGAAAGTGTATATAGCTTTTTGCTTTTAAAGTAACACATATCATAAATTTTAGTGTCGTGGTTGATTTTATTACAAAGAAAAGGACCGAGGTACGTAAAACATCTTTTTGCAAAGTTGGAGTTAACTATCGGAATACTGCAGATTTTATCCTTCCTACGTTTAGTTAATTTAATATATATGGTATTACGGTGTGTACGTACGGTGTGTATGTAAAATGATTAATTGTCTTGAATTAAGTACATTATAATTTTTATAGAGTTCATTTGTTGGATATAAAATTGATTTAAAAGTAATAATTTTATTATGGCTCTGTGTGCAATTTCTAACGGCTTCAAAACAGTTTTGGCTGCACTACCCCAACAGGAAATGGAGTACGATCTAATAGAGAAAAAAGAATTAAAACTCTTACTTATTTAATGCTGATAGGAACACAGCAATGCTATCATTAGAAGGGGATCTATAAATGCAAATGACTACAATGAGTCATGATGTCAGAGTTAATTTTAATTATTAGACCGGATGATGATTTGTTAAAATCGGGTTCCTTTACGGTAGAGAGTAATGTAGTTTTATGTAAACTACAACACCGTCACTCTGATTGAGATGTTTTGATGTTTTAAACATGGTATATTTAGGTATATTTGGGATGTTGTAATTACTCGAGTAGGACAACCAATATTCCGTCAATGTTACAATATCACAATCAAACGAAAGGCGCTGTAGATTTGTCTGTAAGCTTAAAAAAGTACAGTTTATTGAACGAATATTTTGACTGAAAATCTTTAGGTATTTATTTGCGTTACATAAGATATTATTAGATTTTTCTACGCTACCAGAATATGATTCGGAAACTGAGACCTGGTCAATATTTTTAATAAAAAGTAAATTTTATCAAACATTTTGAGCTTTTACGTAAGTGTAGAATGTTTCAAAAAATTTATTATCAAATGACCTTTATTTCTATTATTACATATGTACCTAGTCAGGTCATAAATTCTTTAACATGTTTAACCTAAAATAATTAAAACAAGTTTATTCATTATGTAACTATTTATATACCAAAATAAACTTAACAAAACATAGATTTTTATGACACTAAAGTTTATTCAAAATGACCTCCGTGATTTTGAATGCAGGCCTTCAATCTGCGCGGCCAGTCGTCTATCGCAGCACGAACGAGGTCCATGTCAATATCGGCGGCTGCCTTAATCAAAGATGTCTTGACTGACTCCAAATTGGGATGAGGCTTTGAGCACGCCTTTTCCTCCAAGTGTTGCCATTTCTTGTAATCTAACGGATTCAAATCTGGACTGGAGGAGGGCCAGTCTTCGTGCCCGATGAAGTCGATTTCACGCGCCGCCAGCCAGTCTTGTGTGCTCTTCGCTCTATGAGCTGCCGCCGAATCTTGTTGGAATACCCAGTGCCTGTTATTGAACATGGTATGAGAAACAGGTTCCACAAGGTTCGTCAGGACTGTATTTTGATACACAACTGCATTCGTTTTTACACCTTTCTGGCAAAAATGTACCGCTGTTAAGCCCCAATAAGAAACTCCCAACCATACCATGAGCGAGGATGGAAAATGACCTCGTTGGACACGTGGAATACGGTTGCTCGCTTCTTCCCTACTGTGTGTGTACACCTTATCATTTTGTTTGTTGTAGCTCTCTTAAACGGTAAAAAATTTTTCATCCGAAAAAAGAATGTCCCGATATTTTTTCCCGTGTACCGCTTAAACAAAGCGCGGCATCTCTTCAGTATCAGGTGCATTAGACGAGCATTCAAACAATGTCCTGTTTTTCTTCGATATGCCCAAAGCCCTAAATCTTCATTTAACCCCCTTTTCATCGTGGTTCTGCTTAACCCCATCTGAAGAGTCAACAGTTTCTGCTTACGTTTGGGATTTCCTTGAATTCGAGCCTTCACAGCTTTTATCACTGCTGGAGTCCTAACAGACCGAGGGCGACCAGTTCTTGACCTGTCATCTACACTAGAGTCTTCATTGTATCGTTGGGTGGTACGATAAACGAATCTTTTGGTTATATTCAAATTTTTCAGTATGTCAAAAACTTGAATTGGCGCGTAACCGCAACGATGCAACGCAATAACTGCAACACGGTCTTCTTTAAGGGTTCACTCCATATTTAAAAATGAGTAAAATTCTAAAAAGTATGTAGTTTTATTTTCATGAACAATGCGAAATTCGAATTCAATAAACTTTTTTGTGGCCAGCATTCTAAAAGATAAGTTTTTACTGTGTGACAATACTTATGACCTGACTGTATAATCTGTGGTGAAAT
Organism: Sericinus montela; assembly: GCA_029286605.1. NCBI lineage: Eukaryota > Metazoa > Arthropoda > Insecta > Lepidoptera > Papilionidae > Sericinus > Sericinus montela. The sequence continues at coordinate 40,301 of JAGSMR010000341.1, read as the reverse complement.
CCCAATGCTATGTTAATGTTTAGTGTGAATGGCTGTAGATAAAATTTGTAAGGATGTACGATTCCTGTAGAATATAGTACATTATAAGTATACAATAATAATATTACTATAACTAGAAAATATAATGAAAGGGAAGCATGCAAGAAAAACTTTACTATATTAAGAAAGAACAGCTGTGTGAATCTAAGAAATAGTCATGCATTTAAATTTGAAGATAAATAATTTAGCTGTTGTTCATTTTTGATTACGATGTTAAGGGCTTCCGTTGTTCTTTCTTAACAAGATCCATTCATTTGACGTCCAACAATATTTATATTGACGTGTCTTAGCAAATTTTCGCGTAACATTTGGGCCAGAGTGATCTTAGTTCTTAAGGGCAAAAAACCTTGAAGGCACTTCATCGAATGGAAAGAAAAGTGAACCTTACGCCTTACTTCATTAACATGAGCATGCCATGATAAGTTGGAATCGATAATAACCCCAAGATCCTTGACCGTTTCTGTATAAGGTATAACATCGTTACCTAATTTTACTGATGCTATCACTGAGGAATCCAACATATTTCGCGCATGTCTGCTGCCTACAATTATAGCCTGAGATTTGCTAGCATTAATTACAAGCCCGAAGGATTTGGACCAATTGTATATGCGACTTAAATCATGATTTATTAGTGAAATGGCTAAATCAGATTCTGTAGGGAGGAATGACGATAGAGCTGCAGGTCGTCTGCGTAAAGATGGAAGTTGGAAGAAATGACAGAAGTAACGGAATTAATAAAGACAGAAAAAAGAAGAGGAGAGAGAACGCCACCCTGAGGCACGCCAGTAGCCAGTTCGCATGAATCAGAAAAAGAATCGTCAATGTGAACACGCTGTGAGCGACCCCGAAGATATGAATGGAACCACTTAATAGCAGTGGATTAAATATTAATGGATTTAAGAGTCGCCGAGAGGATATCGAAATCTACAGAGGAAAATGCGTTACTGAAATCAAGCAACACGAGTACCGTAAAAAAGAGGATAGCTGAGTATGGACTTTGTACTCAAGAACTTTGGAATAAAAGACAGTATCGAAATGGGGCGAAAGTGGAAAAGCATAGAAGGGGAAGTGTTTTTAGGAAGAGGTATGACGTGTGCTTGCTTCCACTTTGATGGATACGAGGAAGAAGTAAGTGAATAGTTGAATAGGTGGGTAAGGATTGGAAGGAGAGATGGTAAAATTAAAACGATCATTTTTGAGCACAAGTTGTCGATACCAACTGAAGAAGAAGAAATAGTACGGAAATAGAAGAAGTACGGATTTTTTGACGCACTCTTCAGAGACTCAGGTGAGATTAAAAGAGGAGAAGGATGGCCTCGACATGTCAGATAACGCGAGCAGTGTACGTGACTTGCCGTAAGGATCGATAGCAAAGGTGGATTTAGAAAAATATTTGTTGAGATCATTAACATCAAAATCACGACAAACTGCATAAGGAGACTTGCCGACGCCAACGGACCTTAAAAATCTCCACACATCAGTGGGGCTTCATTTTTATAAGAGAATCATGGAAATAGCGTCTCTTTGCATCTCTACACAGACGATTGCAGCGGTTGCGCAGTACTTTGTACGAGGATAAATTGTTGTCAGAGGGACATCGGTTGTACCTTCGCTTCGCTTTGTCTCGGCGACCCATGAGATTCTTTATTTCAGCACTTAACCATGGTGCTGGATTTAGGGGCATGCTTATCATATAGTTGTAATACTGTCGAAGTAAATTCACAAATCTTCTCATAGATATTAAAATTGTTATTTAATATGTGAGACCAGTCTATGGCATTAATCTATGGCATTAGCACACTCCAAGTTAATGTCCTTATAACAACGAAGAAGAAGATATTGAGATTTGCATTTGGAGGCCGAATACGATAACATAGATAAATTAAGTCATGGTAGGAGAACGGGGTAGGTATTTGGCCATGGGAGATTATGCTGGAAGGGAGAGGAAACGATCATAAGATCTAAAAGCGAAGGAGAGCAATTTGGAAAATTATGGGTAGCAGAAAGGGGTAAAATCTGGAGATTGAAGGAACTTAAGAGAGATGTGAGTCTAGAGGTACGGAAGTCATTTGTCAGCAAGCACGTCTTAAAATCGCCCACCAAAATCACATGCTCATAAATGGGACAAAGATCGCTGAGAATTTTATCGAGATTATCAAAGTAATTTATGGTAAGATTAGGACTGTAGAATACTGGCAGTAAGATTTTTGTACTATTTAAATTCAATTCAACAAAAAGATATTCTGCAGATCCCGAATGTTCAGAAGGAGATGCGTTAACGACTTTACAAGAAACATCGGCACGCAGGTAGACGGCAACGCCACCACATCCCTTACCGATTCGGTCGTTACGGATAAGAATAAATCCTGGTAATGCATACTGAGAGGAAGGAATAGAGGGTTTGAGAAAAGACTCAGAAATAAGCAGCGCATCAATGTGATCACCGCTAATGGATGCTAGAAGATCAGAGTAATGACGTGGAACATTTTGGACATTTATGTGTGCAACATTAAAGCTAAAAGGGTATACGGAACACAAGGAAGATAACTGTTCATGCAGTGTTAACAGTTCAGAAGAGTCGCTATCGGCAGTGACAAAACTATCAATCTGCTCCACCCACCACTCACTGGAATAATGGAAGAAATTTTACTGATCATGAAACCTTAAATCTATTCAAGGAGAGAAAAAAATCTAACTTATTCTATTGTACCATGAAACAATTCAATATTTAATTATATACATAAGTGAAAAAAAAAGAAACAATCTCTAACATTGAAAAACTAAAAAGAAAAGAAAAAAAATTATAAGTTATAAACACAATGAACGGAATAACCGTAAACAAGCTACGAACATAAATTTTATACTTAATCGTTATCAATGATATATACTAGAACATAATAAAAATTAACGTAATGAACAATGACAGGTATTACGCACTATCTCGAATTATCATAATAAATGGAAAGGACGCATGTTCAGAAGGCTGTTGCCTATCCTTACAAAAGAGAAAAGTAATTATGCACGTAAAGCTATTGGTCGAGACAGTTATGTCACTATGACACGTTAATAACAGTGACATTAACAAAACAAAACAGAGACAGCAAGAAGTTCTAAATGTTTACTACCTACGAAGTGAGAAAAAAAATAGATATTAACTTTCACTAATCCTAAAGTATGGTGCTACTAAATTAACAAGTTTACATACAGGTACACAATACAAGCAAAATGTGCAGTGATAAAATAACATCATAAGAAACTGTGATTATCAATCACGTTTTTGGCCCTTTCTTGGAGCATTACTAGTTTTCACCGGAGCTGACTTAGGTGAAGAAGTTTTTTCATCGTCAGGACTGGGAAACTGCGAAATAAGTAATTCCAGTTCTCCCATGGATTCAATATTTCCGCCTGGATTTCGCGGGAATGAATAATTAAATAAAAGAGAATTATGTACAAGTGTTCAACAATGAATTTTCATTAATTAACCGATCGGTTTCGCGGGAATGAATAATTAAATAAAAGAGAATTATGTACAAGTGTTCAACAATGAATTTTCATTAATTAACCGATCGGTTTCGCGGGAATGAATAATTAAATAAAAGAGAATTATGTACAAGTGTTCAACAATGAATTTTCATTAATTAACTGACCGGTTCCGCTGGAATGATTAAATAAAAGTGAATTGTGTAAAAGTGTTCAACAATGAATTTTCATTAATTAACCGATCGGTTTCGCGGGAATGAATAATTAAATAAAAGAGAATTATGTACAAGTGTTCAACAATGAATTTTCATTAATTAACCGATCGGTTTCGCGGGAATGAATAATTAAATAAAAGTGAATTGTGTAAAAGTGTTCAACAATGAATTTTCATTAATTAACCGATCGGTTTCGCGGGAATGAATAATTAAATAAAAGAGAATTATGTACAAGTGTTCAACAATGAATTTTCATTAATTAACCGATCGGTTTCGCGGGAATGAATAATTAAATAAAAGAGAATTATGTACAAGTGTTCAACAATGAATTTTCATTAATTAACCGATCGGTTTCGCGGGAATGAATAATTAAATAAAAGAGAATTATGTACAAGTGTTCAACAATGAATTTTCAGTAATTAACCGACCGGTTCCGCTGGAATGATTAAATAAAAGTGAATTGTGTAAAAGTGTTCAACAATGAATTTTCATTAATTAACCGATCGGTTTCGCCTGAATGAATAATTAAATAAAAGTGAATTGTGTACAAGTGTTCAACAATGAATTTGAATGCAATACAATTTCACCAAGTGACAACACAGTCGCGACGCAAACGCAAGTACAGATTATATATCATGTATTTCATTTTAATTCCATTCAATTCATTAATAATCATCACACATGTTACATATTATACGACGACAGTAAAAATTTTCTGTTTCGTTGTTCCAAAAAAAAAAAAAAATTGGGTCGAAAAGCACCATATAGATTTCTGACACCGATTACTACAGTAGTCAGTTTATTTTATTTTTTGCTCAATAATGCTATATGTCCCGAGTGGTGACGGCGTAAGAATATTATCACTCCCTTACTGCCCGTGGGTGTGGACTAAGGGAAACAGCCTTCAACCAATAGATGTCGGGATAACCATCTCCAAAAATATCAGACCAAGATTATCAAACCGATAATCATTTCAGATATGCCAGATCAAAACTAAACAGCACAAGCAACAGTTTCACATTCGCGCACAAGCAACAGTTTCTCATTCGCGCGATTTATATTACAGCAACCGCCAATGCATTTGCAAATTGTGGTGATTATAGCAATACTTTGACCGTGGATGTCGTAAGAGGCAACTAAGGGAAACAGCTTGGAATATCGTTATGGCAACCGAGAGATGACGGGATAACTATCTCAAAAAATATCAGACTGAAATAAACCGAAGCAGACCGAAGATGAGCAGCGTCTGAGGTGCGAGTGGTCTGGTACTGCGATGACCAATCCGCTTGCCAAGCGTGGCGATTATGACAAATCCTCCCTATGGGAGAGACCTATGTCCTGCAGAGGACTTTAACAGGCTCTATTACTGACTTAGTTGGTCAGGATGTAGCAAATATTTTTTTCTGTTACCTTGATCTTGTCAGTTACGGGTCCGATCCACTTGTGTATCTCGTCAACCCAATTAAGTACAGTGGAGAGAGGGCAGCACACCAGAACTCGTTGCATGCCCACGCGCGGGTGTGTTAACACCTGGAAATTAAAAAAATTACATTACACTAGAAACTCACGATAGCCGAGTGGTTGGGTGGTCTGGATAAGAGTCAGGTCACCCGAGTTCGTTCCCCAGATCTGAACCTTTTGTACAATTTATATCATTGGCTTGGACATAAAGACGGCGCCGGGCTCACCACCCACCATATTCTGGATTTCTCGATCGCAGTATCAGACACTTTGCAACTTGGACACTGCCGCCATCCGTTGGCAGAAATTGGGTCTAGTATTGCTTGATACAGTTATCCTGCCATCTCACGGCAGTCTATTGCATTTTCGAGACTTTTTTCTTGGTCGCCTCTTACGAACTAAAAGCATAATGGTACTATTTTGTTAAATTTTTAAAGTATGTAAATATGATGGACTTTTTGTTATGAATTAATACAGTTGATTTTTTAAATTTCTCTTTGATTTAGTTTATACTGCCTTCTTATTCCTATTATGCCTTGCTATTTTGCCTGCCTTAAACCTTTCTGATCTAATCAAAAGTTCAAGGGGGTTCATATTTTATTGCATTTAAAGAGTTAAATGCAAGTTTTGAGTTTTATTTGAACAATTTTATTCTGGTTTTTTATTACACAACCGGCATACCGTATGCAGCAACGCCAAGACTTGTAGGGTTTTGCCGAGTCCCATGCAGTGCGCAAGTATGCAGCCGCCGCCAAGATGCCCCGACTCAATCTTCTCCAGGCTCTCGAAGCAGGCGTCCCACATGAACTTCACTCCTTCATACTACAAATATAAGACGATAAGTGAAAAGAAGAAAACATAAGAAGAAGAATAGAATTTGCCTTTACATGAATGGGCCAACTGGACCGGGTGAAGACCACGGCATATAAGAATATAAAAGGCGATGTGCCTTTTATATTCTCTTTCCTTTCTCCGAATTACAAGTTCTTCCTTAAACACTGGTATAGATAAACAGACGACGGTAATTACTTAACGGTAATCAAGTGCGTTGCCTTGTTAGAATTACTGGGCTACCTTCATAAATGAAAAAAAAGTCAAAATAGTGGTTCAGTGAACGGAATACGTATAAGTAAGTATAAGTAAGAGTTAGATCCAGAGCGGAGAGAAGGTCAGGATGACAATCTAATGGATTTAATAGAACAGAATACAAAAGTGAAAGAAGACGAGTATTTCTGCAAAGACGAATTGGGAGCCACTTAAGCTGTTTCGAAAATGAGAACCATGGTCATATTCACCAAGGCCAAATATGAACCGTATACAATTTTGATGATTTTGAATGCGCTCAAGTTTATTTATTTGCTTCACACTTCAGTCTTAGTAACATACATCAGTTTAAGCAAGAATTATTATAGGAGAGATTCGGCGAGCTCAATTTCAGTAGGTACGTGTGAGAAATATAAGAGAAAAAGAGAGACATTATTATGAAGCATAACTCACCTGATGAACCTTCATAACCTTCGTAAAGAAACGATGAACAGTGACCATGGGGCACAACTTTTGAAATCGTACTCAAGGCACACCTCGTCGTTTATGACTAGAACATTCACCCCTTCCTCACAGCCGAGCAGCTCCCTCTGAAACAAAGCATAACAATTTATTTCATACTTTAAAAATAACTTGTCCGGCAGACATTGTGCGTGCTCTTTTCAGCAAATTATGCAATAAATATGGGAATACATCAGTCCTTTTTGTTTTCCTACGGCCTCTGCTAACGAGCTCTAGGCACAATAATTTGGTCTACATCAGTTTTTAGCATAGACACAGAACAGCAGTTACACTGGCCCAAACAACTTTTAGGGCAGGATGGAGTCTTTCTTTTTTTCTGGAGCTGACCACACTTGTATTGAAGTTAACACAAAGACATTAGCCGTGTGGAATTTTCTGAATACTTATTTTTTTACTTATTCTTTTCTTCAAATTCTTTATTTTTCACCACAAAATAAGATGAAAATAAGTGCAAGATGTGGTCTTATTATTAAAAAGCAATTTCTTCCAGACAAACTTGCTATAAAAGCGGATGAAGAAATAATAAAGAAAAGGAGGGCACCACCCTTTCGCTACATTCTTATTTGTTTACTTACATTTTTATAAAATTTTTACGCACTTCCCAATACAGGGGTAGCTAGAGATCTAGACAATTTAGTCCTTCCCAGATTTCAGCGGAGCTTACTTTGGGACAACGTGACAGTTGGCCAGCCTGTCGCCGTCTTTATGTTAAATTAACGATATAAATCGTATATCAGTTTTTAAAAAACTCTTGTGGGGATGGAACTCGGGTCTCTTAACTTGAATTCCGATCACCCAACCAGTTCGCTATCGTGATTTATTAAATAATTTAAATTAGCAATTATTTAATTTAGGCGATGAGTCTATTAGATTATGACGGTCGCATAAGAAATACCAAATAAGAATGTTGGATGTCGAAAAGATTTAAAGTGTCTGGACTACTGAAATACCAAGACCATTAATATAATTCTTATAAATGATGTTATAATAAAATTTTTAAATGATCTTGCTTTAGCAGACAAATCTCTTAATGAGAAAACTAGTAAAAAAACTCAAAGCAGTTCTTAAATTGTTTTCATCGAAAAATAATAGTTCCTTACCAGACTTGTTTGTCGCATAAGAAGCCGGCGTTTGCGCTCACTTTCCTCCACATTTGCCAACACCGTACTTCTGGCCAAAGATTTCTTATCGATAACCTGCAATCATTTTTAAATTATATCGACGGCTTCGGCATAGAGACGGCGACCGGCTCACCACCTGTCACGTTGTCCCGAAAATATCTTCGCTGGGAGGGAGGTAGGTCTAGACTAGACCTCTGTCTACCCCTGTATTGGGAATTGCGTGAAGATATTTATTTATTAACCTGAAGATATTTATTTATTTCTGATTACAATGTGGGTGTCTTCAAGAGAAGAGTGAATAGGCTTTTTCTAAGCTAGTGTGCCTACCAACAAAAACTACATCGCCACTTACCATCAGGTGGGATTGTAGTTAAACGCTAGCTTATAATGTTAAAAACCTATATACCTAAACGTTTATTAAAAATACATTATGGTTTTAAAAACAATCTTTGCTTGGTAAAGGCAATTTTTGATAGATATAAATTGTAATAGAAATTTAAGAGTGAAGGTCATTGTGCTTTCTATTGTGTTACTATTTCCATAACCTTCTTAATAAGAACTCAAACATCGAGTTTACCTTTGAGTTGTTTTAATCTGAGATTAGACCCACTACTAACTGCATAGGGTCGCAGCGATCTCTACTTTTGATAGGGCATTTTTTCGGCTATCTAGTGTTTTAACTGCTAATAATAAAGGCATGAAGGAAAGTATCTATAAGCTCTAGCATGCTGAGGTTGACATGAAAATCACATTTATTCATTATTATTTATACATATATATATATATATATATATATATATATATATATATATATATATATATATATATATATATATATATATATATATATATACATATATATATATATATATATATACATATATATATATATATATATACATATATATATATATATATATATACATATATATATATATATATATATATATATATATATATATATATATATATATATATATATATATATATATATATATATATATATACATATATATATATATATATATACATATATATATATATATATATATATATATATATATATATACATATATATATATATATATATATATATATATATATATATATATATATATATATATATATATATATATATATATATATATATATATATATATATATATACATATATATATATATATATATACATATATATATATATATATATATATATATATATATATATATATATATATATATATATATATATATATATATATATATATATACATATATATATATATATATATATATATATATATACATATATATATATATATATATATATATATATATATATATATATATATATATATATATATATATATATATATATACATATATATATATACATATATATATATATATATATATATATATATATATATATATATATATATATATATATATATATATATATATATATATATATATATATATATATACATATATATATATATATATATATATATATATATATATATATATATATATATATATATATATATATATATATATATATATATATATATATATATATATATATATATATATATATATATATATACATATATATATATATATATATACATATATATATATACATATATATATATATACATATATATATATATATATATATATACATATATATATATATATATATATACATATATATATATATATATATATATACATATATATATATACATATATATATATACATATATATATATATATATATACATATATATATATACATATATATATATATATACATATATATATATATATACATATATATATATATACATATATATATATATATATATATATATATATACATATATATATATATATATATACATATATATATATACATATATATATATACATATATATATATATACATATATATATATACATATATATATATACATATATATATATACATATATATATATACATATATATATATACATATATATATATACATATATATATATACATATATATATATATACATATATATATATACATATATATATATACATATATATATATATATATATACATATATATATATACATATATATATATATATATATATATATATATATATATATATATATATATATATATATATATATATATATATATATATATATATATATATATATATATATATATATATATATATATATACAAATTATATAGTATTGTTATACATTATTTAATACCAAAATCTCTAATAATTTCCGCAAAATTACGCCTAGAGTCATAATTAAATGACTTTAATTGAACGAACTAGTATTAATAAATTGAAAACTCCGTAGACAATACCTGTCAGATCGATTCTTATTTAAGGTTACTGTTACTTACATCATCCCCTTCTTGATAAGCTTCACTCCCTGCGCCAGGTGGTCAGGCATTCCTCATATTGGTCTTATAAAGACAAGTTTGTTGATGTCGACTCTCCTGTCTACTAATCCCATAAGACTCCACTCTTTAACACCTCTTACGATGCTTTGGTATTTAATCCTGAGGTTATTTTAGACTTTGGAATTGACAAGAACACCATAGAGGCTAATAGTAAATTAAATAAAATACTCTCCGAAAATTGGAATGACTGGATAGTTATGTATACAGATGCCTCAAAGACTACTGAAGATGATTTAGGTCAGCTGTGTGGATCCCCAAGTATAAAGTAATTTTAAATTTCAATTCTCCAGCCAATTCATCTGTTTTTACTTGCGAGTCCATAGCAATTTTGGAGGCAGTTTTATATGCAGATTCCCACAACTTCAAAAAATCACTTATTTTCTCAGACTCTCTTAGCCGCCTTCAGTCAATTGTGTCTAATCCCTTCAAGGGAATAAATACTCCTCCATCTTCAACATAAGAGAGTCTTTATTCAACTGTCAAAGAAAGGGACTGAAAATTGTATTGGCATGGATTCCTGGCCACCGCTGGATCCAAGGTAATGAAATGGCTGATTATTTAGCTAAGGAAGCTACAAGAAATGGCTCCTTTCCAATTATCCTCTCTTCCCTCTTCGGCAAGCTATCTGGCATCAAACAAAACTCTCCAAATGCAAGCAATACGCCAATGTCCAAACTGATATCCCCTTAAAACCCTGGTTTTTTTAATCCCGCCATTTTTGCAAAACCATATCTTCAACTGTTTGTCGCTTACGCTTTGGTCATGTTACAGGCAAAAAAAACCTCCAGTTCATCTGGCGAAATCAAGGATTAAGAACAGCTCTCTGTGTGAATGTGGGCTAGACGAAGGATCCACAAATCATCATACATGATTTTAGAGGACCCAACTGAAAATCAGCACTGCCGCAAACAGCTTTCTTATTTTGTATTAGTTTTCTTATTATTGTTACCAGTTCTACCACTTAATTATATATATTTTTTTCTTAGTTTGACTAGCAACATTTTTATTATTTGTTTGATTTGTTAAGTAGAAGTGAATAAATATTTTTCTTTCTTTCTTTCTATCTGTTTTTTGTCTGTCTGTTGTCCTAAGCTTAGATATTCCTTGTATGATGTCCTTCCCAATTATATCCCACGTCCTGTACATTTCCCCTCCCTGTTATCATTAGTGTATGCTCATTTTGTAAATATTTTATGTGATTTTAGATTAAAGTGTTGTCTTTTGTTGTAGATTGTTGAGCCTCGATCAAAATTAAGAAAATTATTTCTACAAGTAACCCTTTTTTGTAATAATCATTTCCTTGTCACTCCCATGACTTACTTGATACTGGCAGAATTCTATCAAGAGAGGCCATAAACCAAAAGAGAAGAAGAAGAAGAATCAGGTTCAGTAAGTGAATAAATAATAACACAAACATACTTATTTCTAATTTGTTCTTTGTGATTTTTTTTATAAATATAAATTTCATTACGTGCATTTCATTCGCAAAACGCGTGGAATTTCACAAAAAAATATGATATAAATATCAGAATTGGATTAAACAAGCTGTTGCCCGCAACTTCTCTCGCGTTGAAAATTAATTTACATAAATTGACCTTTGAGAGACAAAACGTACAAACAATTAAAATCAATTAACGTCTAAAATTCCATTCAATATATTATGTATTTCATTAAAATTCATTGTTGAACACTTGTACAAAATTCACTTTTATTGAATTATTCATTAATTACCCGACCGGTTTCGCCTGAATGAATAATTAAATAAAAAGAGAATTATGTACAAGTGTTCAACAATGAATTTGAATGCAATACAATTTCACCAAGTGACAACATAGTCGCGACGCAAACGCAAGTACAGATTATATATCATGTATTTCATTTTAATTCTATTCAATTAATTTATAATCATCACACATGTTACATATTATACGACGACAGTAAAAAATTTCTGTTTCGTTATCGCAAATTAAAAAAAAATTAGGGTCGAAAAGCACCATTTAGATTTCTGACACCGATTACTACAGTAGTCAGTTTATTTTATTTTTTGCTCAATAATGCTATATGTCCCGAGTGGTGACGGCGTAAGAATATTATCACTCCCTTACTGCCCGTGGGTGTGGACTAAGGGAAACAGCCTTCAACCAATAGATGTCGGGATAACCATCTCCAAAAATATCAGACCAAGATTATCAAACCGATAATCATTTCAGATATGCCAGATCAAAACTAAACAGCACAAGCAACAGTTTCACATTCGCGCACAAGCAACAGTTTCACATTCGCGCACAAGCAACAGTTTCTCATTCGCGCGATTTATATTACAGCAACCGCCAATGCATTTGCAAATTGTGGTGATTATAGCAATACTTTGACCGTGGATGTCGTAAGAGGCAACTAAGGGAAACAGCTTGGAATATCGTTATGGCAACCGAGAGATGACGGGATAACTATCTCAAAAAATATCAGACTGAAATAAACCGAAGCAGACCGAAGATGAGCAGCGTCTGAGGTGCGAGTGGTCTGGTACTGCGATGACCAATCCGCTTGCCAAGCGTGGCGATTATGACAAATCCTCCCTATGGGAGAGACCTATGTCCTGCAGAGGACTTTAACAGGCTCTATTACTGACTTAGTTGGTCAGGATGTAGCAAATATTTTTTCTGTTACCTTGATCTTGTCAGTTACGGGTCCGATCCACTTGTGTATCTCGTCAACCCAATTAAGTACAGTGGAGAGAGGGCAGCACACCAGAACTCGTTGCATGCCCACGCGCGGGTGTGTTAACACCTGGAAATTCAAAAAATTACATTACACTAGAAACTCACGATAGCCGAGTGGTTGGGTGGTCTGGATAAGAGTCAGGTCACCCGAGTTCGTTCCCCAGATCTGAACCTTTTGTACAATTTATATCATTGGCTTGGACATAAAGACGGCGCCGGGCTCACCACCCACCATATCACGTTGTCCCAAAATGTGTCTATGGTGGAAGGTGGGTCAAAAGGACTTAATTGTCTAGACCTCTATCTACCCCTGTATTGGGAATGGCGTGAAGATATTTACATTACACTAGATGTAGTCCGCGGCCTACGGTTAGTTCGCATTGTCATCAAAATTATGGTCATGGCCTGAAAAAATTCACAGCAGGATCTGTGTCATATAGAGCAAGGCATATATAGGGTTTGCTATAATGCTTGCAATCGGATTGGCGATCGCAGTATCAGACACTTTGCAACTTGGACACTGCCGCCATCGGTTGGCAGAACTTGGGTCTAGTATTGCTTGATACAGTTATCCTGCCATCTCACGGCAGCCTATTGCATTTTCAATACTTTTTTCTTGGTCGCCTCTAACGACGCTTACGAGAAGAACTAAAAGTATTAGTACTATTTTGTTAAATTTTTAAAGTATGTAAATATGATGGACTTTTTGTTATGAATTAATACAGTTGATTTTTTAAATTTCTCTTTGATTTAATAGTTTATACTGCCTTCTTATTCCTATTATGCCTTGCTATTTTGCCTGCCTTAAACCTTTCTGATCTAATCAAAAAATTCAAGGGAGTTCATATTTTATTGCATTTAAAGAGTTAAATGCAAGTTTTGAGTTTTATTTGAACAATTTTATTCTGGTTTTTTATTACACAACCGGCATACCGTATGCAGCAACGCCAAGACTTGTAGGGTTTTGCCGAGTCCCATGCAGTGCGCAAGTATGCAGCCGCCGCCAAGATGCCCCGACTCAATCTTCTCCAGGCTCTCGAAGCAGGCGTCCCACATGAACTTCACTCCTTGATACTACAAATATAAGACGATAAGTGAAAAGAAGAAAACATAAGAAGAAGAATAGAATTTGCCTTTACATGAATGGGCCAACTGGACCGGGTGAAGACCACGGCATATTAGAATATAAAAGGCACATCTTCTCTCTTTCCTTTCTCCGAATTACAAGTTCTTCCTTAAACACTGGTATAGATAAACATAGACGACGGTAATTACTTGACGTAATCAAGTGCGTTGCCTTGTTAGAATTACTGGGCTATCTTCATAAATTAAAAAAAGTCAAAATAGTGGTTCAGTGAACGGAATACGTATAAGTAAGTATAAGTAAGAGTTAGATCCAGAGCGGAGAGAAGGTCAGGATGACAATCTAATGGATTTAATAGAACAGAATACAAAAGTGAAAGAAGACGAGTATTTCTGCAAAGCGAATTGGGAGCCACTTAAGCTGTTTCGAAAATGAGAACCATGGTCATATTCACCAAGGCCAAATATGAACCGTATACAATTTTGATGATTTTGAATGCGCTCAAGTTTATTTATTTGCTTCACACTTCAGTCTTAGTAACATACATCAGTTTAAGCAAGAATTATTATAGGAGAGATTCGGCGAGCTCAATTTCAGTAGGTACGTGTGAGAAATATAAGAGAAAAAGAGAGACATTATTATGAAGCATAACTCACCTGATGAACCTTCATAACCTTCGTAAAGAAACGATGAACAGTGACCATGGGGCACAACTTTTGGAAATCGTACTCAAGGCACACCTCGTCGTTTATGACTAGAACATTCACCCCTTCCTCACAGCCGAGCAGCTCCCCTCTGAAACAAAGCATAACAATTTATTTCATACTTTAAAAATAACTTGTCCGGCAGACATTGTGCGTGCTCTTTTCAGCAAATTATGCAATAAATATGGGAATACATCAGTCCTTTTTGTTTTCCTACGGCCTCTGCTAACGAGCTCTAGGCACAATAATTTGGTCTACATCAGTTTTTAGCATAGACACAGAACAGCAGTTACACTGGCCCAAACAACTTTTAGGGCAGGATGGAGTCTTTCTTTTTTTCTGGAGCTGACCACACTTGTATTGAAGTTAACACAAAGACATTAGCCGTGTGGAATTTTCTGAATACTTATTATACTTATTCTTTTCTTCAAATTCTTTATTTTTCACCACAAAATAAGATGAAAATAAGTGCAAGATGTGGTCTTATTATTAAAAAGCAATTTCTTCCAGACAAACTTGCTATAAAAGCGGATGAAGAAATAATAAAGAAAAGGAGGGCACCACCCTTTCGCTACATTCTTATTTGTTTACTTACATTTTTATAAAATTTTTACGCACTTCCCAATACAGGGGTAGCTAGAGATCTAGACAATTTAGTCCTTCCCAGATTTCAGCGGAGCTTACTTTGGGACAACGTGACAGTTGGCCAGCCTGTCGCCGTCTTTATGTTAAATTAACGATATAAATCGTATATCAGTTTTTAAAAAACTCTTGTGGGGATGGAACTCGGGTCTCTTAACTTGAATTCCGATCACCCAACCAGTTCGCTATCGTGATTTATTAAATAATTTAAATTAGCAATTATTTAATTTAGGCGATGAGTCTATTAGATTATGACGGTCGCATAAGAAATACCAAATAAGAATGTTGGATGTCGAAAAGATTTAAAGTGTCTGGACTACTGAAATACCAAGACCATTAATATAATTCTTATAAATGATGTTATAATAAAATTTTTAAATGATCTTGCTTTAGCAGACAAATCTCTTAATGAGAAAACTAGTAAAAACTCAAAGCAGTTCTTAAATTGTTTTCATCGAAAAATAATAGTTCCTTACCAGACTTGTTTGTCGCATAAGAAGCCGGCGTTTGCGCTCACTTTCCTCCACATTTGCCAACACCGTACTTCTGGCCAAAGATTTCTTATCGATAACCTGCAATCATTTTTAAATTATATCGACGGCTTCGGCATAGAGACGGCGACCGGCTCACCACCTGTCACGTTGTCCCGAAAATATCTTCGCTGGGAGGGAGGTAGGTCTAGACTAGACCTCTGTCTACCCCTGTATTGGGAATTGCGTGAAGATATTTATTTATTAACCTGAAGATATTTATTTATTTCTGATTACAATGTGGGTGTCTTCAAGAGAAGAGTGAATAGGCTTTTTCTAAGCTAGTGTGCCTACCAACAAAAACTACATCGCCACTTACCATCAGGTGGGATTGTAGTTAAACGCTAGCTTATAATGTTAAAAAAAAACCTATATACCTAAACGTTTATTAAAAAATACATTATGGTTTTAAAAAACAATCTTTGCTTGGTAAAGGCAATTCTTTTATAGATATAAATTGTAATAGAAATTTAAGAGTGAAGGTCATTGTGCTTTCTATTGTGTTACTATTTCCATAACCTTCTCTTAATAAGAACTCAAACATCGAGTTTACCTTTGAGTTGTTTTAATCTGAGATTAGACCCACTACTAACTGCATAGGGTCGCAGCGATCTCTACTTTTTGATAGGGCATTTTTTTCGGCTATCTAGTGTTTTAACTGCTAATAATAAAGGCATGAAGGAAAGTATCTATAAGCTCTAGCATGCTGAGGTTGACATGAAAATCACATTTATTCATTATTATTTATACATATACATACATACATGTATCCATATCGGCCTATTTACGTCCACTGCAGGACATAGGCCTCCCAAAGGGAGGACTTGCCATAATCGCCACGCTTGGCAAGCGGATTGGCGATCGCAGATATATATATATATATATATATATATATATATATATATATATATATATATATATATATATATATATATATATATATATATATATATATATATATATATATATATATATATATATATATATATATATATATATATATATATATATATATATATATATATATATATATATATATATATATATATATATATATATATATATATATATATATATATATATATATATATATATATATATATATATATATATATATATATATATATATATATATATATATATATATATATATATATATATATATATATATATATATATATATATATATATATATATATATATATATATATATATATATATATATATATATATATATATATATATATATATATATATATATATATATATATATATATATATATATATATATATATATATATATATATATATATATATATATATATATATATATATATATATATATATATATATATATATATATATATATATATATATATATATATATATATATATATATATATATATATATATATATATATATATATATATATATATATATATATATATATATATATATATATATATATATATATATATATATATATATATATATATATATATATATATATATATATATATATATATATATATATATATATATATATATATATATATATATATATATATATATATATATATATATATATATATATATATATATATATATATATATATATATATATATATATATATATATATATATATATATATATATATATATATATATATATATATATATATATATATATATATATATATATATATATATATATATATATATATATATATATATATATATATATATATATATATATATATATATATATATATATATATATATATATATATATATATATATATATATATATATATATATATATATATATATATATATATATATATATATATATATATATATATATATATATATATATATATATATATATATATATATATATATATATATATATATATATATATATATATATATATATATATATATATATATATATATATATATATATATATATATATATATATATATATATATATATATATATATATATATATATATATATATATATATATATATATATATATATATATATATATATATATATATA
This sequence comes from Sericinus montela, assembly GCA_029286605.1. Classification (NCBI taxonomy): domain Eukaryota; kingdom Metazoa; phylum Arthropoda; class Insecta; order Lepidoptera; family Papilionidae; genus Sericinus; species Sericinus montela. The sequence continues at coordinate 22,189 of JAGSMR010000341.1, read as the reverse complement.
TATATATATATATATATATATATATATATATATATATATATATATATATATATATATATATATATATATATATATATATATATATATATATATATATATATATATATATATATATATATATATATATATATATATATATATATATATATATATATATATATATATATATATATATATATATATATATATATATATATATATATATATATATATATATATATATATATATATATATATATATATATATATATATATATATATATATATATATATATATATATATATATATATATATATATATATATATATATATATATATATATATATATATATATATATATATATATATATATATATATATATATATATATATATATATATATATATATATATATATATATATATATATATATATATATATATATATATATATATATATATATATATATATATATATATATATATATATATATATATATATATATATATATATATATATATATATATATATATATATATATATATATATATATATATATATATATATATATATATATATATATATATATATATATATATATATATATATATATATATATATATATATATATATATATATATATATATATATATATATATATATATATATATATATATATATATATATATATATATATATATATATATATATATATATATATATATATATATATATATATATATATATATATATATATATATATATATATATATATATATATATATATATATATATATATATATATATATATATATATATATATATATATATATATATATATATATATATATATATATATATATATATATATATATATATATATATATATATATATATATATATATATATATATATATATATATATATATATATATATATATATATATATATATATATATATATATATATATATATATATATATATATATATATATATATATATATATATATATATATATATATATATATATATATATATATATATATATATATATATATATATATATATATATATATATATATATATATATATATATATATATATATATATATATATATATATATATATATATATATATATATATATATATATATATATATATATATATATATATATATATATATATATATATATATATATATATATATATATATATATATATATATATATATATATATATATATATATATATATATATATATATATATATATATATATATATATATATATATATATATATATATATATATATATATATATATATATATATATATATATATATATATATATATATATATATATATATATATATATATATATATATATATATATATATATATATATATATATATATATATATATATATATATATATATATATATATATATATATATATATATATATATATATATATATATATATATATATATATATATATATATATATATATATATATATATATATATATATATATATATATATATATATATATATATATATATATATATATATATATATATATATATATATATATATATATATATATATATATATATATATATATATATATATATATATATATATATATATATATATATATATATATATATATATATATATATATATATATATATATATATATATATATATATATATATATATATATATATATATATATATATATATATATATATATATATATATATATATATATATATATATATATATATATATATATATATATATATATATATATATATATATATATATATATATATATATATATATATATATATATATATATATATATATATATATATATATATATATATATATATATATATATATATATATATATATATATATATATATATATATATATATATATATATATATATATATATATATATATATATATATATATATATATTTTTTTTTTTTTTTTTTTTTTTTTTTTTTTTTTTTTTTTTTTTTTTTTTTTTTTAGCGCGTAGTTTCAAAACCATCCTATCACCAAACCAACATGGTTTTAAAAAATCACACAGCATTGTCACAAATTTGCTATCGTTCACAGATTATTTATTTAACGCCATGGATAAGAATGTGCAAGTGGACGTCATATACACCGACTTCTCGAAAACTTTCGATAAAATCAATCATGATCTTCTTATAGAGAAGCTTTCGAGACCGGAGTACACGGCAGTCTTTTACGTTGGATAGATTCCTATATAAGGAACATAAGCCAAGCTGTATTAAAGGTTATCGGTCCGACTTCCTGAATGTGACATCCGGTGTTCCTCAGGGCGGCCATCTTGGTCCATTGCTCTTCAATATCTACATAAACGACATGAGTAACTACTTACTTAATAGTCGGTTACTACTATATGCTGACGATACCAAGATTTATAGAATCATTAATACAATAGTTGACTGTGACCTTCTACAGTCTGATCTTAACTCATTAATGAAGTACTGTTTACAAAATCAACTTTTGATCAATTCCATACGTGATCTAGGAATAATTGTCGACGAGAAACTATCGTTCAACCTACATATGGATAAAGTAATGGAACGATCATACAAAATGCTTGGTTTTATAAATAGGGTTACGAAAGAGTTTAAAAATATATCGCCACTTAATATTCTTTATTTTGCGTTTGTACGGTCAATATTAGACTATGGCTGTCTTATTTGGAGTCCATATTATGACGTTCACATAAATAGAATTGAACAAATCCAAAAAAAGTTTATTAACATCCTAAATTATAGAAATCATAGCATTAACTTACCGTACAAGAATCCCTACAAAAATATAATTTTGTACGCTGAGAAATAGACGTATACATTTTGACCTTATCTTCTTATTCAAGCTAATAAATAACCTTGTAGATTGTCCAGAGTTATTAAGAAAAATCAATTTTATTACCAAAAGTAAATATCTATTGCGACCCTCTCGCGTTCTTACTCCGTGGACGAGAGGCGTACACGTTCGAGGGTTCGATTTCAGGTCGGAACAATGTAGAAAACGCTTTCTGTACATTATCTCGGATATGAGTGTTTGTGGTACTTTTGCTAGTTTACACTGGGATAAGAGCAATGTAGGTGATGTTGTCCCTATAAATGTAAGTATTTATTTATTAAAAAAAAAAATGTTTTTAAAGCTGATTTTGAATCAATTAAACGTGAATTGACATCGGTTGATTGGATTAAAAAATTCTCTAGCATTGATAACGTAAATAATGCGACGTCGGTATTTATGAAGTCCAATCTTATTAACAAATATGTACCATCATCTAATAACAAATATCCTATATGGTACTCCAAACAGCTTGTTAAATTAGAAAAAGAAAAGTGTAAATTTCATTAATAAAAAAATGGACGCGCTATGGTAATTTACAAGATTATAATTATTTTTCCTTATTACGGAAACGGTTTCATAAATTACAATTACAGACATACAATGAATATATTCACCACAGTGAAAACTATATCAAATAAAATCCTAAATATTTATAGGCCTACGTTAAAAGTCAAAGAAGTAATTTTCACGATATACCTAGAGAAATGACTTTAATTGAACGAACTAGTATTAATAAATTTAAAATCTCTTTAGCTCGTGAACTACTACATTTTTTATTAGCTATTTACAAGTTACAGTAAAGTAATTTTTTTCTCCAGCCTTGGACATACGAAATTCATTGAAGAACATTCGTGAATTATACGTGACTGAAACTATAAAATTTGACGACCTCCGTGGACGAGTGGCGTACACGTTCGAGGGTTCGATTTCAGGTCGGAACAATGTAGAAAACGCTTTCTGTACATTATCTCGGATATGAGTGTTTGTGGTACTTTTGCTAGTTTACACTGGGATAAGAGCAATGTAGGTGATGTTGTCCCTATAAATGTAAGTATTTATTTATTAAAAAAAGAAAGTAATAAATACTTGTAAATGTGTACTTGTATAAATATTTGTAAATATCAAACCGAACCGAACGTGTATAGTAAAAATTTACACATAGTTTTTATTACCTCAGCTGTTTTTGACGCTCCATAAAGTTATGCCTTGAGCGTAACCGACGACCCCGGACGGCCCTTTTTCTGACCTCCCGAGTGCCACGTTTTTCTATGAACTCACTAACACGCTTTGCACGTTTCGCATCCTCTATCCTGTGAAGATTAGTCATGAAATATGTTCATATCTTTTCAACAACCAACAATGGGGTAAGTCTTTTAACATCTCACATTAACTCTCAGTTATCTAATTACTCCTTTAACCTGAATTCTTTTTTCCAAAGTAAAAATCGCCAAATCTCGTCACTTGTCATTCGTTTTAATCTTATTTGAGTTATCTGCCAGTAAAGGTCCCTTCAAAAAAAGTTCCGTCACATCTGTTTTTTTTTCATTGCAAATTGCTCGAAAAAAAGATAGTCAAGAGTACTCGAAGACGTGAGTTTATGAAAAAAATAATGAATTTGAGAGAAGCTAAAGAGGTATGTAAGGATCGTGACACTTGGCAATCTGCTGGCTACCCCGTAAGAGACTATGTATGAAGGTGATAAAATAAATAATAAATTAATAAATTTTACATTTATTGTATCGGCAATTTTAGGGGTAGACAGAGGTCTACCCCTAAAAGTCTAGACAATTAGGTCCCTTCGATCCACTTTCCACCGAAGATATGCCGTCGCCGTCTTTATGTCCAAGCAAACGATATGAATCGTACATAGGTTTTGAAAAACCCATTGGTACGAGCCTGCCACCTGGGGATCGAAATCTGATCTCTTGACTCGAATTCCGATCACCCAACCACTCAGCTATAGCAACGATTTTATTTATATTACCTGGCGTCCTCTTGTTTCTTTTCTAATCGCTTCGAACGCTTTTTTTTTTTCTTCCTCTGAAGAGGAATCATCCTCAGTTTTTATCTGCTCTTTGTTTCCGGAAGTTTTAGATATATTTTTCTACACACAAGATTACAAAGATAAGTTATCAATATCAATATGTATGTATGTATGTATGTATGTATGTATGTATGTATGTATGTATGTATGTATGTATGTATGTATGTATGTATGTATGTATGTATGTATGTATGTATGTATGTATGTATGTATGTATGTATGTATGTATGTATGTATGTATGTATGTATGTATGTATGTATGTATGTATGTATGTATGTATGTATGTATGTATGTATGTATGTATGTATGTATGTATGTATGTATGTATGTATGTATGTATGTATGTATGTATGTATGTATGTATGTATGTATGTATGTATGTATGTATGTATGTATGTATGTATGTATGTATGTATGTATGTATGTATGTATGTATGTATGTATGTATGTATGTATGTATGTATGTATGTATGTATGTATGTATGTATGTATGTATGTATGTATGTATGTATGTATGTATGTATGTATGTATGTATGTATGTATGTATGTATGTATGTATGTATGTATGTATGTATGTATGTATGTATGTATGTATGTATGTATGTATGTATGTATGTATGTATGTATGTATGTATGTATGTATGTATGTATGTATGTATGTATGTATGTATGTATGTATGTATGTATGTATGTATGTATGTATGTATGTATGTATGTATGTATGTATGTATGTATGTATGTATGTATGTATGTATGTATGTATGTATGTATGTATGTATGTATGTATGTATGTATGTATGTATGTATGTATGTATGTATGTATGTATGTATGTATGTATGTATGTATGTATGTATGTATGTATGTATGTATGTATGTATGTATGTATGTATGTATGTATGTATGTATGTATGTATGTATGTATGTATGTATGTATGTATGTATGTATGTATGTATGTATGTATGTATGTATGTATGTATGTATGTATGTATGTATGTATGTATGTATGTATGTATGTATGTATGTATGTATGTATGTATGTATGTATGTATGTATGTATGTATGTATGTATGTATGTATGTATGTATGTATGTATGTATGTATGTATGTATGTATGTATGTATGTATGTATGTATGTATGTATGTATGTATGTATGTATGTATGTATGTATGTATGTATGTATGTATGTATGTATGTATGTATGTATGTATGTATGTATGTATGTATGTATGTATGTATGTATGTATGTATGTATGTATGTATGTATGTATGTATGTATGTATGTATGTATGTATGTATGTATGTATGTATGTATGTATGTATGTATGTATGTATGTATGTATGTATGTATGTATGTATGTATGTATGTATGTATGTATGTATGTATGTATGTATGTATGTATGTATGTATGTATGTATGTATGTATGTATGTATGTATGTATGTATGTATGTATGTATGTATGTATGTATGTATGTATGTATGTATGTATGTATGTATGTATGTATGTATGTATGTATGTATGTATGTATGTATGTATGTATGTATGTATGTATGTATGTATGTATGTATGTATGTATGTATGTATGTATGTATGTATGTATGTATGTATGTATGTATGTATGTATGTATGTATGTATGTATGTATGTATGTATGTATGTATGTATGTATGTATGTATGTATGTATGTATGTATGTATGTATGTATGTATGTATGTATGTATGTATGTATGTATGTATGTATGTATGTATGTATGTATGTATGTATGTATGTATGTATGTATGTATGTATGTATGTATGTATGTATGTATGTATGTATGTATGTATGTATGTATGTATGTATGTATGTATGTATGTATGTATGTATGTATGTATGTATGTATGTATGTATGTATGTATGTATGTATGTATGTATGTATGTATGTATGTATGTATGTATGTATGTATGTATGTATGTATGTATGTATGTATGTATGTATGTATGTATGTATGTATGTATGTATGTATGTATGTATGTATGTATGTATGTATGTATGTATGTATGTATGTATGTATGTATGTATGTATGTATGTATGTATGTATGTATGTATGTATGTATGTATGTATGTATGTATGTATGTATGTATGTATGTATGTATGTATGTATGTATGTATGTATGTATGTATGTATGTATGTATGTATGTATGTATGTATGTATGTATGTATGTATGTATGTATGTATGTATGTATGTATGTATGTATGTATGTATGTATGTATGTATGTATGTATGTATGTATGTATGTATGTATGTATGTATGTATGTATGTATGTATGTATGTATGTATGTATGTATGTATGTATGTATGTATGTATGTATGTATGTATGTATGTATGTATGTATGTATGTATGTATGTATGTATGTATGTATGTATGTATGTATGTATGTATGTATGTATGTATGTATGTATGTATGTATGTATGTATGTATGTATGTATGTATGTATGTATGTATGTATGTATGTATGTATGTATGTATGTATGTATGTATGTATGTATGTATGTATGTATGTATGTATGTATGTATGTATGTATGTATGTATGTATGTATGTATGTATGTATGTATGTATGTATGTATGTATGTAGGTATGTATGTATGTATGTATGTATGTATGTATGAATATATGTATGTATTTTGAGATGATCTAGCTAAGTGTCCTCTCAGAGAAAATTCCATAGAAAACAATAAAACATTATTGTTAGTCAAAAAGCTTAAAATAAAACTTGGTTCTACCACCGCCACCATCCGTTTAGGATTATATGTGAAAGAGTCAAAGGTCAAATGTTGAACCACCCTTGTCTTTGATTTTGACACAGGTGGTGAGTGTTTGTGTCCAAGCCAACGGTACAATATACTTACATTAATTTAATAGGTGTAAGTACGTATATGTATTTACAAAGATAAATACGTTTATATAGATAAAACATCAGTGCCTCGGGTACAAACATTCATATTTATCACATAAAATATTTGACCCTAGCGGTATTTGAACTCACAACACTTAGTTTCCAAGGTGGCTTTGTACACCTTACACCTTAGACTCTGCTGATATTTTTTCTATAAATGAATAATCACATTCAAATAATATGTTACTTACAAATAATGGTAGTTCATCAACACACTCAGTCTCATCTTCTGGTGATGTTAAAATACTGTCCTCATTATTATCTTGATGGTTTTGACCTTCCGAGATTAAATTAGGTTCACATATTTTACTTGGCTCATTGATTGTTTTATGAACAGAACTGTTTTTTTTATCTTTACTTGGTTGCAATGATTGTAAATTTGTTAACCTACAACAAAATATTATGAAATTATATTGAAAAAACCTGAATAAATGCATAATTTAACATATAGTATTTTTACAACACCAAAAATGCTCAGATTCAGCCATTTCAGAGATTAGCCGGAGCAAACGGACAAACAGACTAAGATCGTCAAAATTATATTTTGGTGTATGTACTGTATATATTCATATCCATGTATTTCAATATTACAAACAGACACTCCATTATTTATATGTATAGATATATAAAGATAAGTTATATTATTATAAACTTGAAACTAATTATATTTTATTCATAACATAATAATAAAGTAAAGATATAATTCTTCTACCACGTCAGGGACTGTGCGTAAAGATAAATAAAAAATACTTTAAAAAGTTTTGTATTTACAAAGATAAATACGTTTATATAGATAAAACATCAGTGCCTCGGTACAAACATTCATATTTATCACATAAAATATTTGACCCTAGCGGTATTTGAACTCACAACACTTAGTTTCCAAGGTGGCTTCGTACACCTTATACCTTAGACTCTGCTGATATTTTTTCTATAAATGAATAATCACATTCAAATAATATGTTACTTACAAATAATGGTAGTTCATCAACACACTCAGTCTCATCTTCATTATTATCTTGATGGTTGTGACCTTCCGAGATTAAATTAGGTTCACATATTTTACTTGGCTCATTGATTGGTTTATGAACAGGACTGTTTTTTTTATCTTTACTTTGTTGCAATGATTAACCTACAACAAAATATTATGAAATTATATTGAAAAACCTGAATACATACAGTTTAAAGAAGTTCTATGCAGCAAGCTTAAAAACCCAGGTACTCCTTACTAATTAAACTTTAAAGAAGATCAATAATTCTATCATGTATTTACATACAGTTTAAAGAAGTTCTATGCAGCAAGCTTAAAATAAAACTTGATTCTACCACCGCCACCATCCATTTAGGATTATATGCGAAAGAGTCAAAGGTCAAATGTTGAACCACCCTTGTCTTTGATTTTGACACAGGTGGTGAGTGTTTGTGTCCAAGCCAACGGTACAATATACTTACATTAATTTAATAGGTGTAAGTACGTATATGTATTTACATAGATAAATACGTTTATATAGATAAAAACATCAGTGCCTCGGGTACAAACATTCATATTTATCACATAAAATATTTGACCCTAGCGGTATTTGAACTCACAACACTTAGTTTCCAAGGTGGCTTTGTACACCTTACACCTTAGACTCTGCTGATATTTTTTCTATAAATGAATAATCACATTCAAATAATATGTTACTTACAAATAATGGTAGTTCATCAACACACTCAGTCTCATCTTCTGGTGATGTTAAAATACTGTCCTCATTATTATCTTGATGGTTTTGACCTTCCGAGATTAAATTAGGTTTACATATTTTACTTGGCTCATTGATTGTTTTATGAACAGAACTGTTTTTTTTATCTTTACTTGGTTGCAATGATTGTAAATTTGTTAACCTACAACAAAATATTATGAAATTATATTGAAAAAACCTGAATAAATGCATAATTTAACATATAGTATTTTTACAACACCAAAAATGCTCAGATTCAGCCATTTCAGAGATTAGCCGGAGCAAATGGACAAACAGACTAAAATCGTAAAAATTATATTTTGGTGTATGTACTGTATATATTCATATCCATGTATTTCAATATTACAAACAGACACTCCATTATTTATATGTATAGATATATAAAGATAAGCTTCTGCACAAATAATAGAAAACAATAAAAACATATTTTCAAAGTAACAGTATTTAAGCCACACAGGTGAAAATATAAATGCATTATTTACCTTTCAATTTCAATGTCATCTTTATCTTTAACGGAGAGATCTTGAAATCTAAAATATGTTTCAACAAATGTTGATGGTAATTTTTCTAAAACTACTGCAGCTTTTTTGTATAATTTTATGTCATTGCCATCAACAGGATAACATTTCCACTCAAAAGAATTTGTTGAAGATAATGTTTCACTATTTTTGTCATTATTGTAAAATTTATTTCCTCAATGTTATCATCAGGCTCAACTTTAATATGTGAGCATTCTTCAGTACCCAGTATATCATCTTGGAAAGGTTCTATTTTTATTTGAGTGGTCATGCAATAATCAATATTTTCATTTGTTTCTTCCAATGTAGCTATATTACTACTATTATTACTGCTAATGAAACGGTTTGAGAGTTCTTTAATCTGATGTTTTGACTCGATATTACACCCTTCTGGTTGGTTATTTTCTTCACTGTAATTTTCAAACATGTCTCTTGAATAAGATAAGTCTTCATTATCAGAGTATACATCATTATCATCAGAATTAGATGAATTATCTTGCAAATTAAAGAATACTTCTTCTGATACTGTATTCACAGATTTTATTTGAATATTGTTATGTTCTAATACTTTATCTTGATGACTCCCATTGCACATTAGAGATATTTTTTCAAAACAAATTTCTGACAATTTTTTGCATATTAATGCATTATTATTATAAATCATTTTCTCTACTTCATTGTCTTCTTGTTGATATTCCTTATTGTCACTAGTTTTTGTGTACAATATCTCATCCATTGTTAATTTACAATTGGTGCCAGATATACTACTAATTTTTTCAGTATTAGGATTACATCTGACAGCTTCCAATAACAAATTAGATTGTTTTCTTTTGAAATCAAAACTTTCACTGGTTTTCATTAAAGATAATATATGAGAAAATGCTAACTGTTTCAAGGACTTTGGGAAATGATATCCAACTTCATTACTTACATCTTTATGCTCATCATTATTGACATTAATATTTTTTCTAACTACTTCCAAACATACTGATAATAATGATTTAATTTTGCAATCTTTATTTTCTTTCACTGTGGGAAATTCAAATAAGACAATCACTTTACGGTAGCATAGTGTTTTCAATGAAGTTATTCTTTCAGGATTTAAAGTGTTATTACATTTCACCTTTGAAACAGTACTACTATTGTAATTTATGTTACTAACACATAATTGAAACAAAGTTTTAGGCATGTTAGTTTGACTCAAATCTGTATCATTTTCATAATAATAACTAATCTCTCTCTGTAAAGCTTGGACACACAATGAAAATAGTGCTTTAGGGTTGGTGGTTTTATTATCAATTATGCATTGACATAGTCCATTTAAATATGAGTTAGACTCTGAAGCATTTAAATTTAGAATATTTGTTGCATCAATACAACACTCAGGTTCATTGCTAATTTCTCTGGATTCAACATAAAAGTAATTGCACAACATGCTACTCTTCTTCAAACTAAGCAATTCAGTACTAACAAAAGGAGCACAAATTGCTAACGCAGTTTCTTGATGATATTTCTTGAAGAAATCGCTTACCATTTCTTTGGTGACAAATGTATCAGGAGGTTTTTTATTGCGGCTGTCCTGGGCTAAAAAAGGTAAAACCTACACAGAAGGTTTTACCTTTTTTACAAGTACTGAGTCACTTATCCACATGGTTTTCCTGCCTTTAAGTTTTATTTTATCTTTAATCTTTGTTTCTTCATTTGGCTTTTTAGCTATTTTAATTGACAATTCTTTATTTAGAAACACAGTTTTCAAATTAATATTTGATGGTTGCTTTTGGTTTACATCTTTCTGTAGGCCAGTTTGTGAAGGTTCTTCTATAATTTCACAATCACTATCACTGTCTACCAGCTGCACTCTTGGTGTAATTCCTTTTGGTGTTTCACTATATTGCAGTAAATCATTCTTTTTCAGAAATTCTTCATATTGTTTGGACAGATCTGCTTCCATTTGCATAAGGTTGTGCTTAGCAAGTTTGAATAACAAAAATGATTTTTTAACACAATAGTCCATTTTGAATGTATCAGTGACATGTTTGATATTAATTTTCTTTTTTATGAAATCATCTGATTTTTGAGTCATCAATACACCTAATTCTGAAGTGGTTTTAACAATATCCTTCAAAAATTCACAGGCTTTTTTCAGTTTGTTCTGCTGTCAGAGGAACATTGACAGTCATTGGAGTCTCATAAGGTGTGGTTGTTTGTACTGACATTGCTTTTGTTTTGATAATATTTGTTTGTGTACATATATCAACAGTTTTTATCATATTGGGATCAATAACTGGAATTTCTAAAGGAGTTATTGCCCTAGGTTGTGCATTAGAAACCTTTTTTATTTTAAGATTAGTACCTTGTATCTTTTTTGCTAAGAAATTTTCAAGTTCTTTACATGACTCCCAAGTCTTAGATGTATGTCCGATGTGGTCATCATTTATTGTAATAATAGGACTTTTCAATCCAGTTTCAACATCATTTTCATTTTGCTGACTAGTTTCATCACTTGTTAATGTCATATCCATTGATTGACTTGTATCTCCTCTTAGCCCCTCAGGTTCTATCTTATTTCTTCTTTTCTTACCACTCTTACTAACCAACTTCTTTCTTTTTGTTTTTTTTAATCCCTCCTCATTTCTGTCAATGTCGCTATCAGTTGTATCTGATGAAGACAGTTTTCCACGCTTTTTACCTGGAATATATTCATCATCAGAGAAATATCTTTTACCCTTTTTAGATCTCCGAGGGACTCCATCATCATCAGATAATTCCACATGTGCAAAAGGATCTTCATCAGAACCTTCATCATAATGTAAATTTTGTTTACCTTTTCTCCGCAAAGGCCTCCCACTAGAGCTTTCTGATATACCATAAGCAACCTGATTGTTACCAACAACATTAACATCCTCTTCACCACTTTTATTCTCTACAGATTCTTTAACAATACTATCAATGTTATATTCAAAATCAGTCATAATTGCTTTCTTAGAGTTTCTTTTCTTTGGGTTATAATTACTGTCAATATTTTGCACATCTAAATCTAAAGGATCTGTTAACTTTTCATCAACAACTGAGAGAGTTTTTACTTTATCAGCACTTGATGGAAGAGTTTTCTTAAGCATACTTAAGCAAATATCATCAGTCTCATCATCATCTGATTTTCGATTTTTATATTTACTTTTCGTTGAACACTCATTATTTTCCAAACCCTCAGAATCAAGGACCATGAAAACTTCTAGTGTGTCAGAATTTTTTTCTTCAGGTGCTTTATCTTTAGTATTTTCTTTCTTTGAAGGCTCACCGGCTTCATTTAACAATTTCAAAGGTGAAACCTGATTTGAATCATTTAGTGGTAAGGTTATAGAATTTTTATTTAATTTCAATTTCTCCACTGAACTGACATGATCTGTGGCAACAGAATTATTTTGTAGGGTATTTATTTTTGACTCAATACTTTGTGATGTAAGTGTAGGGTCTACCTGGATAGGAGTTTTTCTTGGTCGACCACGCCGTTTAACTGTTTTGATTGATTATCAATAGAATTATTTGGGTTTTCTGCTTTGTTCTTACCTTTATTATGAGAAATATTTTCTGAGCTAATAGTGGGTAAGCAAGTATTACTATTTATATTAGAAGATAACTTTTTTGGTCTACCCCTTTTGCCTGGATATCTTTTTGGTACAACTATAGTGCTTCTTTTAAAAACACTTGCTTCCACACCATCTTTTGAACAGACTCCAATGCATCTTGTGTAGTACTCACGTGAGAGTCCCTTTATTTCACTTTCTTTACATCGAAAGAGATATTTTCGGTAACAATATATTTGTTACTTAGTTGTGTTATCTTTGAATTAGTTTTGCTATTATTATCACTCATGACGTTTTTCTTTCTTTTTGTTTTTTTTAATCCCTCCTCATTTCTGTCAATGTCGCTATCAGTTGTATCTGATGAAGACAGTTTTCCACGCTTTTTACCTGGAATATATTCATCATCAGAGAAATATCTTTTACCCTTTTTAGATCTCCGAGGGACTCCATCATCATCAGATAATTCCACATGTGCAAAAGGATCTTCATCAGAACCTTCATCATAATGTAAATTTTGTTTACCTTTTCTCCGCAAAGGCCTCCCACTAGAGCTTTCTGATATACCATAAGCAACCTGATTGTTACCAACAACATTAACATCCTCTTCACCACTTTTATTCTCTACAGATTCTTTAACAATACTATCAATGTTATATTCAAAATCAGTCATAATTGCTTTCTTAGAGTTTCTTTTCTTTGGGTTATAATTACTGTCAACATTTTGCACATCTAAATCTAAAGAATCTGTTAACTTTTCATCAACAACTGAGAGAGTTTTTACTTTATCAGCACTTGATGGAAGAGTTTTCTTAAGCATACTTAAGCAAATATCATCAGTCTCATCATCATCTGATTTTCGATTTTTATCTTTACTTTTCGTTGAACACTCATTATTTTCCAAACCCTCAGAATCAAGGACCATGAAAACTTCTAGTGTGTCAGAATTTTTTTCTTCAGGTGCTTTATCTTTAGTATTTTCTTTCTTTGAAGGCTCACCGGCTTCATTTAACAATTTCAAAGGTGAAACCTGATTTGAATCATTTAGTGGTAAGGTTATAGAATTTTTATTTAATTTCAATTTCTCCACTGAACTGACATGATCTGTGGCAACAGAATTATTTTGTAGGGTATTTATTTTTGACTCAATACTTTGTGATGTAAGTGTAGGGTCTACCTGGATAGGAGTTTTTCTTGGTCGACCACGCCGTTTAACTGTTTTGATTTGATTATCAATAGAATTATTTGGGTTTTCTGCTTTGTTCTTACCTTTATTATGAGAAATATTTTCTGAGCTAATAGTGGGTAAGCAAGTATTACTATTTATATTAGAAGATAACTTTTTTGGTCTACCCCTTTTGCCTGGATATCTTTTTGGTACAACTATAGTGCTTCTTTTAAAAACACTTGCTTCCACACCATCTTTTTGAACAGACTCCAATGCATCTTGTGTAGTACTCACGTGAGAGTCCCTTATTTCACTTTCTTTTACATCGAAAGAGATATTTTCGGTAACAATATATTTGTTACTTAGTTGTGTTATCTTTGAATTAGTTTTGCTATTATTATCACTCATGACGTTTTTCTTTCTCTTTTCCGTTTCTTTTTTCTTGTTTATTTCTGCGTTATTTCCCTTACGTTTTACCCTGGCAGGTGGTCTACGAAACTTTTTCTTTTTAGAAATTATTCCCAAATTTCTTTTAGGATCTTTATGGGATTTTGATGTATTGTTTACCATTCGCAATTGATCATCTACCGTCGAAGAAATCTCAAATTCGGTGTCACATGTTGCATCTTTTAACTTCGTTGAGTCGGCTGTTATAGAATCAGCTGGCGCAGGATAAGAAAGAGTAAGTAATTCTTTTTCTTCGCACATAGATACCACTACAAAATTTTCAAATGCGTCCTCAGATGAACACAGGTTGTTACTTTCCAAATCAATTTTGTCTGACATGATTGAGACTGTTCACATTAACTATGTCATTCGGTTATTTCATTTTACTATTATACTTTAGTATATGAGATATTGTCTTTTATATTTTAGTATATGAGATATCTCTAATATGAATGATATGAATAACAAGTTTACCACCAGGTTTACAAGCAAAGCAAAGAGCAATTATGCTTGTAAACTTAAACCACAAGTAAAGCAAAGAGTATAATAATTTATGTATGCCAAACAAACCAAGAGTAAGTAATGCACAAAAACCAAAGACAAATAGCAGTGCAGTGTAAATAAATATGACAAAATTTCTAACTTCTCTATGATTCGCTTCTCCTTGCTACCAATCATATGACTAATCTTAGTTCACTTGTTTCTGGTGTACTATGCGAACTAATACGTCGAATGTCACGCTCTTAATTTATTTTCACTCTTACCGCTCTCACCACAGTTTTTGAAGTGAAACTTCTTTAGAATCGTTGTGATTTGAAACCGGACGCAACGGAAAAAGCGGCAGGTAAGAGACACAAATACAAAAATGTGTACGGTGACGCCGTAAAAGAATGAGACAGATATAAATAATAATTTAATAATTTTATAAATAAACTTTGTAATTATTCTACTCTTGTTATAATTTAAGTTAAATTAGGTTTAAATTATGTATATTCATCTCATTCTTTTGTTGATTTACTGAAGTTTCACTTCTATCGTGTGTGAATCGCAAAGAGCAATTATGCTTGTAAACTTAAACCACAAGTAAAGCAAAGAGTATAATAATTTATGTATGCAAAACAAACCAAGAGTAAGTAATGCACAAAAACCAAAGACAAATAGCAGTGCAGTGTAAATAAATATGACAAAATTTCTAATTTCTCAATGATTCGCTTAATGCTATATCATTTTCGGGAAAATTGGAAAATGTCCAGTGTAAGATGTACGATTTATATAGTCTAAAATGATTCGGTAAATATAAATTACTTCTCAGTCTTATTCTTATTATTTTTGGCACTTTCTTTACAATTTATCCTTCCCTATCGCAGCGTTCACTCTTATTGAGCGCGTTTTCACGGACACTTATTCAAAAAACGGTTCTCCTTGCTACCAATCATATGATTAATCTTAGTTCACTTGTTTCTGGTGTACTATGCGAACTAATACGTCGAATGTCACGCTCTTAATTTATTTTCACTCTTACCGCTCTTACCACAGTTTTTGAAGTGAAACTTCTTTAGAATCGTTGTGATTTGAAACCGGATGCAACGGAAAAAGCGGCAGGTAAGAGACACAAATACAAAAATGTGTACGGTGACGCCGTAAAAGAATGAGACAGAAATAAATAATAATTTAATAATTTTATAAATAAACTTTGTAATTATTCTACTCTTGTTATAATTTAAGTTAAATTAGGTTTAAATTATATATATTTATCTCATTCTTTTGTTGATTTACTGAAGTTTCACTTCTATCGTGTGTGAATCGCACACATCAATTTTTTTTTTTTATTAAAGTTTGTAAATTATACCCTCTCAAAATTCATATAAAGTGAAGTAAGCGGTATATAAATAACATAGTTCTTAATTCTATGTCACAGTGATTTAATTCCTAATTCACTTTTATATTTTCACTAATAAATACTCACTTCACGCAATAAATACTTTAATGTTACTATATATCAGAATAATCACTGCAACTTTGCAATAATCATAACTATAAACCAAGAAAAGTACTTTTTTAGTAGTATTACTGGAGTCTATGCCAATCTTTCAAAGAGTTGTTTTAACACTACTGCTTTCTTTCTCTCTATAAATATTATTATTAATTTATATTTAGAAATTTATCTATCATAACTTAACAAGTAAAGATTCATAAAGAAAAGAGACATAAAGATTAACAAGTAAAAAGTAAAAGGTAGCGCTACATATTATCTTTAATAATTTTACATTAATTAAGTATTACAAAAATGTAAATTACCTTGAATTACTTTTAAATCCGGAAACTTCATTATCAATGGACTGGCAGTTATAGTATATTCCGCAGATTAAAGCAAAATGTACCCGTTATACTAGTCATGTATGACACACATATAAACATACTTGTTTATTTATTCAGGAATTTGTATATTTATCTTATCACCATGCAATTTCCAGTACCAGGAAAACATTAAATAAAAATAAATAAATATCTTCACGCAATTCCCAATAAAGGGGTAGACAGAGGTCTAGTCTAGACAATTAAGTTCCTTAGACCCACCTTCCACCGAAGATATTGTCGGGACAACATGCCAGGTGGTGAGCCCGTCGCCGTCGTTATGTCCAAGCTAACAATAAATTCGTACATAAGCTTTAGAAAAAACCCATGGGTACGAGCCTGCCATCTGGGGATCAAACTCGGGTCAAGTCAATAATAATTTCGTACATAAGCTTTAAAAAACCCATGGGTACGAGCCTGCCATCTAGAAATCGACTCGAAATTCCGAGAACCATCTCAGTCACATCACTTTTAAAATATCACATCAAAAATAAAAAATCATGGACATATCCTCAACTTCTGCCATACTGTGGCAACGCTCTTAACTCCTCTGGAGAGATGCCCTAAATATGCTCAAACACCCAAAATAGAGTCATATCCAGTATTGGAGTCAATGCATTATTTAAAATATTTAAATTTACCAATACCAGTCACAATAGCTGAGTGGTTTGATGGTCAGAATTTCAGGTCAAGAGATCCGAGTTTGATCCCCATGTGGCAGGCTTGTACCCATGGGTTTTTCAAAAACTTATGTACGAATTACATCGTTGACTTGGAAATAAAGACGGAGACGGGCTCACCACCTGTCACGTTGTCCCGAAAATATCTTTAGTGGAAGGTGGGTCGAAGGGAATTATTGTCTAGACTAGACCTCTGTCTACCCCTGTATTGGGAATTGCGTGAAAATATTTATTTATTTATATAAATTTATCAATAAACAAAAATCTTTTTGTCTAGCAAAAATGAACCTTGTCATGATGAAATCTTTTATTTTAAATTAATTAATGCACATATAGTATGTGCATTAATTAATTTTTTTGAATAAACATGAATATAAAGGTATATTTACTTGATCAATTGAAAATTTCTAAATGGAATATTCTATTATTGGGGTAAGGGAAACTACATATCTATGTTAGGCATATTTTATTTGTGTAATTTTTTTTTGGGTAATGGGAAGAAAATATTGAAAATAGGCATTGGAATGTGGATCTATTACCTCACTCATAAGACAAAATGCAGAATGACCGTCTGGCTCTAATTTATTCAATATGCTGTAATGTAATTCTAGAGGAGTGTAGTATTCCCCAAGGTCATGTTTCCACCCCAGTCAAGTCAACCCATCCATGCTCCATCCAGCAACAGAAGTTGCCACATTGCAGCATATCTAGTAATTTATATATTGAATAAAGTAGAAAAGTATTGTATTACAGAATGGTACAAATGCAAACATTTGTTAAGCTGACAAATTATTTGGTAATTTGTTTCGAGCTATGAGCATTGTGGTCAAAGCTCTTGCATAAATATTTCATAATAAGAGAGTGATTCAACCAGGCCACTTCCATAAAAATAGCTAAAAGTAATTTTAAGTGACTAATTTAGAATCAAACAAAGGTGATATTATTATTAATTTTCACCGTGGAAACCTCAAACTAAGTGTCAGTAAGGGACTTAACTGCTGGTATTCTCAACATATCAAACCTTGTCATGATGAAATCTTTATTTTAAATTAATTAATGCACATATAGTATGTGCATTAATTAATTTTTTTGAATAAACATGAATATAAAGGTATATTTACTTGATCAATTGAAAATTTCTAAATGGAATATTCTATTATTGGGGTAAGGGAAACTACATATCTATGTTAGGCATATTTTATTTGTGTAATTTTTTTTTGGGTAATACGAAGAAAATGTTGAAAATAGGCATTGGAATGTGGATCTATTACCTCACTCATAAGACAAAATGCAGAATGACCGTCTGGCTCTAATTTATTCAATATGCTGTAATGTAATTCTAGAGGAGTGTAGTATTCCCCAAGGTCATGTTTCCACCCCAGTCAAGTCATGGATCGGTAGAGCATGGATGGGTATCCATGCTCCATCCAGCAACTGAAGTTGCCACATTGCAGCATATCTAGTAATTTATATATTGAATAAAGTAGAAAAGTATTGTATTACAGAATGGTACAAATGCAAACATTTGTTAAGCTGACAAATTATTTGGTAATTTGTTTCGAGCTATGAGCATTGTGGTCAAAGCTCTTGCATATATCTTTCATAATAAGAGAGTGATTCAACCAGGCCACTTCCATAAAAATAGCTACAAGTAATTTTAAGTGACTAATTTATAATCAAACAAAGGTGATATTATTATTAATTTTCACCGTGGACACCTCAAACTAAGTGACAGTAAGGGACTTAACTGCTGGTATTCTCAACATATCAAACCTTGTCATGATGAAAAGTATGTATAAAATGGCAGTTAAAAATTTAATATAATTCCCTTTTTAAAAAGGGAAGAAACTTAACTAATATATTTTTGAGATGATTTTGAGGGATTACTAAAGTTTGGGTGGTTTTCCAATAACATAAGAGGGGTTTTCACGATATGGCTTCCATTCCACTCCAACATTAATACCAAGTCTTTGAAGAGATTCTGTTGTTCGCTTATGAAATACTAATTTAACAGTTGGCTGAAAATAAAATTCATAAACTGTGTATTTTAAGAAAATGTAACTGAATTACATTTTTACACTTACAATTTGATAATATTATAATCCTAAGTAGTTTTTCAATTTTAAAGGAAAAGTCACAGGTTGCCATCATCTTGGAGTAATAAATAAAATTAGGCTGGAGATCCTTGTTTATGTTTATAATAAAGCTGTTTAATTTTGAAGGTACAGAAATAAAGATATATACTTTCTTATATCAATATTCAACTCGCTAACCATTATTTATTGTTTCTACTAAACTTACATCTTGTTTATACATATCAATATTTTTCAATCACTGAAATATATATTCCAGTTTACAATATACCCAACATACTTATGTTATACATGTGAACATTTATGGGTTTGATTGATGATATTAGTTATCTCCATTTATTGACAGTGGGTGAAATGATCTAAAAGTTCACCTTAGAGTAGATGCAAACGATTTCCTGCTGTTACAGTTGTTCAAATTGGATAAAGCTAAAACTACACCTTACTGAAATCTTTATGTTTGTTTTGATTTGATATGTTCAGCTGTAGATTTTTGATAGACGGGAAAAAAGAAGGAAATTATCCAAATCCTCTCTAATTATCCTTACTTTACCTTATAAAACCATATACTGAAAGAATCGTCCGTCAATGATATAAACAATATTTTATCTCTGATAGCCACAATTTGCTTGATAGCTTGCCCTTTATCTTGGTCTGCTCCCAGGTTTTTTTGTACTTTTGGCCATCCAATTGGAAAATACATTGTGATCTAACATTTGATGATTTTGGAATAGACTTAGAAGCTCTACGCTAAAGAGGAAATTATTTAAAATTTATGAATTTTGAGTTCGTCCACAAATCAATTTGTGCATATTGACGTTTGACGTATTTAATCATCCTACTGTCAATCAGCTCTAATTAGAGAGTATAAAAAGTAGTGTACCATAAATAAGGGAAAGAATGTCCTTGTGGCAGCGACGTCGAAGAGTTAGGCCTCCACAGACTTTCATGCCAAAAAAGTGCCGGCAGACTATCTCGTCACGGTTCGTTGAATGAAGTCATCCGAAGGGCTCTTGTTTCCATAAATATTCCATCGGTTTTAGAGCCTTGTGGAATATTTAGCGAGGATGGTAAGAGACCCGACGGCTTGACTTTAGTCCCTCGGGGAGAGGCAGCTCTTGTGTGGGACGCAACTTCTGCGTCGATACATTAGCGGCCTCAGCATCGGCGGTACTTGATATGGGCTGGGCTGCATCAGAGGTAGCTGAATCGGATAAATTGTGTAAATATGAGTCTTTGAAAGGAGACTATATTTGTTCCATTTGCTGTAGAGGTAATCTGGTCGGGGTCCTCGCGCGCTGTAGTTTCTAAAGGAATTGTATCCGCGACTTATCGTTGCCGTTGCTGATGATAAGAGGGCTGGTTCTTTTTCGCTCAACGGTTGCCCAGCCATTCAACGTGAAAATGCAGCCAGCGTTCTTGGTACAATGCCACGAGGAGTAGGGCTCTACGATTATAATAGTTTTTAGTTAATAAGTATTGTAAATATTAATATATTTTTTTTTTGTAAATAAATATTTATGTTTAAAAAAAGAGAAAGAAAGCAGAAGTGTTAAAACAACTCTTTAAAAGATTGGCATAGACTCCAGTAATACTACTAGAAAAGTACATTTCTTGGTTTATATTTATGATTATTGCAAAGTTGCAGTGATTATTCTGATATATAGTAACATAAAAGTATTTATTGTGTGAAGTGAGTATTTATTAGTGA
>JAGSMR010000340.1:0-56132 GCA_029286605.1 Sericinus montela | reverse complement strand
TAATACTACTAAAAAGTACTTTTCTTGGTTTATATTTATGATTATTGCAAAGTTGCAGTGATTATTCTGTTATATAGTAACATAAAAGTATTTATTGCGTGAAGTGAGTATTTATTAGTGAAAATATAAAAGTTGAAAGATTGGCATAGACTCCAGTAATACTACTAAAAAGTACTTTTCTTGGTTTATATTTATGATTATTGCAAAGTTGCAGTGATTATTCTGTTATATAGTAACATAAAAGTATTTATTGCGTGAAGTGAGTATTTATTAGTGAAAATATAAAAGTGAATTTTGAATACCGACGGCTTGACTTTAGTCCCCAGCTGAATCGGATAAATGGCGTAAATATGAGTCTTTGAAAGGAGACTATATATGTGTTCCATTTGCCGTAGAGACAATCGGTCCGTGGGGTCCCCGCGCGCTGCAGTACCTAAGGGAATTGTATCCGCGACTTATCGTTGCCGCTGATGACAAGAGGGCTGGTTCTTTTCTCGCTCAACGGTTAAGTCTAGCCATTCAACGTGAAAATGCAGCCAGCGTTCTTGGTACAATGCCACGAGGAGTAGGGCTCTACGATTATAATAGTTTTTAGTTAATAAGTATTGTAAATATTAATATATTTTTTTCTGTAAATAGATATTTATGATTAAAAAAAGAGAAAGAAAGCAGTAGTGTTAAAACAACTCTTTGAAAGATTGGCATAGACTCCAGTAATACTACTAAAAAAGTACTTTTCTTGGTTTATATTTATGATTATTGCAAAGTTGCAGTGATTATTCTGTTATATAGTAACATTAAAGTATTTATTGCGTGAAGTGAGTATTTATTAGTGAAAATATAAAAGTGAATTTTGAATAAACTCACTGTGATGTGTATGTATTCTTGGGTTAATTAATGTTTAGAGAGCCCAAGATATAATTACAAATTCAAAGTTAATTATTTTATCAAATGTGACTAAAAGATAATTATGGCAATGTGTCCAATAATGTTTTAACATAAGCCTAAAGAGATATTGTTTTGACTAATTTTTCAGTGTTCATAAAAAGTCACGATAGCCGAGTTGTTGGGTGGTCGGAATTTCGAGTCGAGACCCGAGTTCGATCCCCAGGTGGCGATACCAATGGGTTTCAAAAACTTATGTACAATTTCGTCGTTGGCTTGAGACATAAAGGCGGCGACGGGCTCACCACCTGTCACGTTGTCGAAATATCTTCGGTGGAAGGTGGGTCGAGGGACAATTATCTGAACTTGACCTCTATGTAGGAGTGCGTAGTCATTGTTGCTATATATTTATTCTTTCAGTGTTCATAGCTATTGCGTTTATTATTGTTTACATAGTTTTAGGGGATAATTATAAATCCATTGTTTTAATATTTAATTTTAAAATACTGAGGCTATTTATAAAAATAGTATTTGTGACATCAGACAATACGTGATTTTCAACATATCAATGTATGTAGGGTTATCCTGATTAAATGAAATAATTGGTTTTTCAACTCTTCAGTCTTTATTTTCACTTTTACTATTTTAGAATATTGTTCGATATCACTTTCTTCTTCCTTTCACGTACGCCATTCGTCTCCTCTCTCCCTCACACATCATTCTATCTCTCATTTCGTCAACCAATCATTATGTCATATCTTCCCTCTTAGTCTCACTTATCCTTTCTCTCACTCATTTACATCCTACACTCAGCCATCCTGCTTTCATATCTGTCCTCAGATATGGTTTACATTTTAATAAAATTTTTAATCTAGTAGGAACATAGTTACATCATCACTAACCCAATTAGTACTTAAATAAACTAGACATCTTTAGAAAACTTGAAATAAACTAAACTTTAAAAGAAAATAACACCTTATGGTGTGTAACACGTTGTTACTTTATAACTAAAAAACAACAATAAAAATATCCTACTTTAACATTCATTCTTCATCCACTCTTACACATACTGCTGAAAACTATAAAGGTGGTAACTACCTGAAACAAAATATTAGGCCACATTAATCATCATCTCCAGGCCCTCTTCGTAAAATCAGCTGAGCTTGATGTCTTGTTCGCCCTTCTGTAGTGTACACACCTTCTCCACATCATAGCGGTCATTTCGTTTTATCTTCACTACTTTGCAAGGTCCAAAAACTTCGGTTTCAGTTTCAACCCCTATCCAAACTGCGTTCTCTTGATAGCAACTAAGCTCATCTAGCTCGTACTTGTTACTGTCCTTCCTTTTCTTATCATAGGTCTTTCTGTTTTCTTCTGTACTTTGGATTTGTTCTTTGGCCTTCTGCCTCAGTTCTTCTCTCTGTTCGTTGTGTTGTTCTGCTAGCTCTTGTTGCAGTAGTTCAATTTGTAGGTCATCTTTACATTTCATCTTTGAGCCACCATCAACTCAAAAGGTGTAGTATCTGTACTCCTCTGGTATGTGTTGTTCAGCGCTCTCTGTACTCTGCTCACATGTTTGTACCATAACGGTTGTCCTCTGCAGCTTCGTAAACATTGGGGTAGAGTATGCAGGGTTCCTCTCCCTCTGACCATTTCCTCGTGGTACTCCTCGTGATCTTCACTTGTGCTCTATGTTTTCATCTAGACAGTGTTCGTGAAGTCGCACTCGTGGT
The DNA here is from genome assembly GCA_029286605.1 of Sericinus montela. Lineage (NCBI taxonomy): Eukaryota > Metazoa > Arthropoda > Insecta > Lepidoptera > Papilionidae > Sericinus > Sericinus montela. The sequence goes on along the minus strand of JAGSMR010000340.1, from coordinate 53,514 downwards.
GCTGTTTCACTCTATCAGTTATGATTCTGGTAGGTTGCCAAATATCTGCTGGTGTGCTTGCATCTTCGTCAGTACTTCTGCGGATATTTGTCGACTTCGTGGGTAAAGCCACTATAAACTTCATCAAAGCATCAATCACTGTCAAAATATGATTGTACTGCTTCCTCGTCTCCGTGAGTGGTCCTATATGTGTGTGATCTAAGTAGAAGGTATGCAAGGGTATTCCTTCTTTATTAGTTGGTTAAAAAATCCTTCTGCTTCCTTGACCTTTCTTGTAGCCAATAGGCATGGGATACAACCTTGTGACTTCTTCAATTCTCTTGTCAAGGTTCTTTATGTAATAGTCTTTATTGTAAACTGCTCATCTTTTCTTGTTTAAAATGCATTCTCATGAATCTTTTTGATTATTTCCTTCTCCATAGATTTTGGTACCACCATCTGCTTCTGATCTCCTTTGTAAATAATTCCATTGTCCATCCAGTAGTCGTTGTATTACATCCGTCCTGTAGTATAATCGTTCTGATAGCATTCAGCTCATCGTCTGATTCTTGATTGTGTCTCATCTCATCATGTAAGCTTGTTATAGCTACTTGCATGATTTCTGCTCAGTGCATCAACATGCTTCATCTTCGTTCCTGCTCTGTGCTCTATTTCGAAATCATACTCGTCTAAAAACAAAGCCCATCTTGCCACTTTTGGAGCTAAATCTTTCTTTCTCAGTGTCATTCGAATGCTTTGATCTGTCACTATCTTGAAGTGTACTCCGTACAGATATTGTCTAAACTTCTTCACTCCTTGAATAACAGCTAATGCTTCTAGTTCATAGCTGCTATACCGGCCTCTCTGCATCACTTGTTTTATGACTCATGTAGTGTACTGGGTGTAGGTCACCATCGGCATGTCTTTGCAATAGTATTGCAGCTAAAAGCAGCTAGATGCGTCTGTGTGCAACTCCGTAGGTAGTCTGGGATTATAGATCTTCAACACTGGATCTGTCCTCAACTTCTTCAATTCATTGAACGCACATCTTTGTTCTCCACCAAAATTAAATCTGTCATCCTTTCTGAGTAAATCCGTCAATAGTTTTGCAATCTTTGTGCCTTCAGTCTTTGATATACTTTCTGAAGTATGAAGTTAATCCAATAAGTTTTGTGTTCTTTGGTTCTGGGAATCTCACCACAGCGTCTATCTTCTCACGGCTGGGTCATGCCTCCGTCTTTGATACGATGTCCTAGAACTCAATCTCTTCATTTAAAAGCCTTGCCTTCTTCAATTTATCTCTAGACCATAATCAGCTGCCACATTCAGAACTTGCTGTAGTCTTTCCACGGCTTCGACCTCGCTGATTGCTGGAATAATATCGTCTATAAATATCATCATCACATTCTTTGCTATTAGATCTCTGATTATAATCGTTATAAATCTCATGAAACACTTAGGCGATGAAGAAGTCAATCAAATTATTGCCTCAGAAATTCGAACTGCCCATGATGCGTCACAAATGATGTATGGCACTGACTCATAACTCACCTTCAAAATGAAAAATCCGTTTTTGAGATCTAATACGCTAAATATCTTGCCGTCTTTCAGTTTGTCAATCACGTCATCTATGATTGGCAAAGGGAATTCATCTTTAAGAATCTTCTTGTTTAGTAGCCTGTAGTCGACACAGACTCTAGTAGTGTCATCTTTCTTCTTGACCAACACCAAGGGACTGCTTCAGAAAACTTACCCGCGCAATGCCTTTCTCTATCCACTCCTCTACCTGGTCTTCCACTAACTTTTATCCCGTCAACGCCAGCCGTCGTGGGCAGCTGCAGCGTGGAGGAGCAGGTCACAAACTGACCCCGTAGCTTAGTTGCTAGCGACCCCGCCTTCGAAGCTAGGGGTTGATGATTTACATGTGCATACGAATCCTTTCTGTCCGTGAGTGTCTCGAGAGGCGACAGAGGGATGGCCCTACCTACCCTACCTATCTCGAAAAATACCAGATTAATATAAGCAAACTGGTGACAAAGCGATTGCCAATCCGCCTGAATGATCGCGAGAAGCCTGTAGAATCAATCCTGAAATGGACTTTCATAGGCTGTTTTTATGTATATACTCAAACTAACCGCGATCGTAGCACTATAACAAAATGAATAGTACCACTGAAATCGGTACAGCCCGTTCTGTGATATCAGTATCACTTGCAGGATTAGCTCATTTTGTTTGTGCTAGCTCCTAACACCGGTTAAGAAAATATACTCGTAAAGATGTAACAGGATATATCAGAGCACTTTATAATTTAACTGATATCTAGTTCCTAACCATTACATAATTAATATTCTAATTGATGTATAAACAAAGTACAAAAACAAAAAAAACTTTAACACGTTAAGATATTTGCACGTTCCTCGCCAGGTATCCGAGCTGCTGCGCCACTGCACGGACCCCCACGTCCTCGGCGTCACCAGGTCCAATTGGGAGCCCTGGATCTAGTCACGAACGATGCGATGCGATATTGAAATTGAGCTGAAACTCGAATGAAAACTATGTCCTCTCCGAACTAAGAAATTTTGTAATAATTTGTTGTATTGTGTTATATTTTTATAATAAATGGAAACTGACATGTTTTAACTGTTTTATTTCTCTAACAATCTACGCAAAAACGACGATAAGCTCGCCGCTACCTGTCACGTTGTCCCAAAATCTTCGGTGAAAGGTGGGTCGGAAGGATTAAATCGTCTAGACTTCTGTCTACCTCTGTATTGGAGGAATATATGTGAATATATTTTTAAAATAGAAAATTGCCTACTAGCCCACGTTACGCCACAAAAAATCAGCTTTCTGCCAGTGTATATCCCGTTGAAATCGGTCTAGCCGTCTCAGAGACTAGCCGGAACAAACGGACAGACATCTGAAACGTCTGGACCGATTTTGACGGGACTTTCACTGGCGGTAGCTGATGTTGTAAGGTGTAACTAAGGCTAGCATTATTTTAGAAACAATAATTAGGGTTTCGCGTTAACTACAAAACCGCGAGAAGAGCCGCAGGGGGCAGCATTTAGTCGAAGGCTGTTACACAACTAAGCTTACTTACTTAGATGCTGCACCGACAAAAGCTTATGTTACTTTCGACTTATACATTACACTTATATAACGTACACACATAACAGCTTGCAGTAGTCCACTGCTGGATATAGGCCTCTCGCGTGCCGTAATCGCCACGCTTGGCAGGCAGATTGGCGATCGCACTACCAGACACCTCGCAACCTAACCTAACATTTGTACTTAGGACGGGTATTATTCCTTGGGGCATCTATGATGATATTATTCCTTGGGGCATATAGACTAAGGGGAAAATCTTAAAGAGTAAATCTACTTTTTCTACATGTCTCGGGACTGGGTATTTGTAGCCCATTCGTTGTTTCTTATTCCATAACACAAGTGAGTTTGCTACTTACGCATGAGACATCGGAGCAATGTATGTGATTTTCAACATATCAATGTATGTTTCTACGTATGTATTCTTGGGTTAATTAATGTCAAGAGAGCCTTAAGATATAATTACAAATTCATAGTTAATTATTCAATCCAAATGTGACTAAGGCCATTTATGGCAATGTGTCCAATGGTATTTTAACATAAGCCTAAAAAGAGATATTTATTTGACTAATTTTTCAGTGTTCATAGCTATTGCGTTAATTAATGTTTACATAGTTTTAAGGGATAATTATAAATCCATTGTTTTTAATATTTAATTTTAATATACTGAGGCTATTTATAAAAATAGTATTTGTAATAAGATTTCTTATCATAATAATACTATCTTAACATTGGTTTTGAAAGGGACGTTGTTTTGATAGATGTTCAGTGTTCAAGTTAAACGGTCAATTAAAGTTTACTAAGTCCAATGGGGTTGCGTTAGATTCGCAATAATATAGACGCAACATACAATTAAAAAAACTACATTTGTTTTCATATTTTAATTAATGTTGTTAGTATGGATCAATAAACATTTATTGAAGTCTAAGTTTGATTTTGATTTGTCTTACCCTTGACAACAGTATGTGTGTATTTATTCATTGGGATAAGAATTTAAATACGTCTATCGACACAGAGTCTATCTCTAGTGGAGATAAAACAGGCGAAATAAATTTTTATAATAATGGAAATATAATATTAACTCTTTTCCTAGACATTAGTTGGGCACGATCACTTCAGCCGAGGTGTCATATTATCGTATTTATTTATTTGCTTGTATATATAGATACATTGGAGAAAAGAATGTAAAATTCCCATTTGAAGTTCTTAAAAATATTTACACACCTTGAAAGAGTATATAGCAATTTGATTTTTGTTGATATGTATACATATTTCTATAAAGTATATTATATTAAGTATATTATAAATTAACTAATGAATTCTTTTAATTAATAAATGAATTCTTTACTTATTTAATTTTGTATTATTATTAATTAATATATTTTTCTTAGTCAATGATTAAACAACTGTCTGTATTAGACTGTCTCCCGCAAGATGCTGCGACGACTTGCAGAACATTGCGGGAAGTCGATGGGTGCAAATGACACAGGACCTTTCTATGTGGCGATCCTTAGGAGAGGCGTATGTTCAGCAGTAGACTTCTGTTAGACTGTTATGATGACGATGATCACGATAAGAAGTACATGTCACATGAGATATTGCAATTACACTTTGTTAGTTGAAAGGTCATTTATTGAATGACAACATTTATCGATTAGTCTACCATCTCTAGATGTATGTTTCTGTTTAAATATATTGAGATTTTGATGTTTCATACTTTTAGTATTTTAGAATTGAATATGACCTGTCATACACGCAAATTACACTAATTTTTACTAACTTTATCTCATGCACACCATTGTAGATATCGCGTTCTCATACTTATTATGCGTTTTCGTGTATCTTTCAACATTAACATTATTTAAACAGAGATAAGTAGCCACTTATAATATGTACAGTGAGGGCAGAGTTAGGAGTTTCTAGGATTTAAACTTATAACAACTTCAAGTAGTTTTAAGATTAAAGATTGGCTATCGTGACTTTCTTGGATTGGCTTGTGAAGGCATCTCTGAATACTCTATGTACGTCGGTGCACTTGGACAGCTGTCGCAGTTCCGAGGGCTGGTGCGCGGCGGGCTGCTGCCGCCGCGGCGGGAGGGGGAAGCGCCCTCTCCCGGGACGGGGGCAGCTGCAGCGTGGAGGAGCAGGTCGCAAACTGACCCCGTAGCTTAGTTGCTAGCGACCCCGCCTTGGAAGCTAGGGGTTGATGATTTACATGTGCATACGAATCCTTTCTGTCCGTGAGTGTCTCGAGAGGCGACAGAGGATGGCCCTACCTACCCTACCTATCTCGAAAATACCAGATTAATATAAGCAAACTGGTGACAAAGCGATCGCCAATCCGACTGAATGATCGCGAGAAGCAAGTAGAATCAATCCTGAAATGGACTTTCATAGGCTGTCTTTATGTATATACTCAAACTAACCGCGATCGTAGCACTATAACAAAATGAATAGTATCACTGAAATCGGTACAGCCCGTTCTGTGATATCAGTATCACTTGCAGGATTAGCTCATTTTGTTTGTGCTAGCTCCTAACACCGGTTAAGAAAATATACTCGTAAAGATGTAACAGGATATATCAGAGCACTTTATAATTTAACTGATATCTAGTTCCTAACCATGACATAATTAATATTCTAATTGATGTATAAACAAAGTACAAAAACAAAAAAAAACTTTAACACGTTAAGATATTTGCACGTTCCTCGCCAGGTATCCGAGCTGCTGCGCCACTGCACGGACCCCCACGTCCTCGGCGTCACCAGGTCCAATTGGGAGCCCTGGATCTAGTCACGAACGATGCGATGCGATATTGAAATTGAGCTGAAACTCGAATTAAAACTATGTCCTCTCCGAACTAAGAAATTTAGTAATAATTTGTTGTATTGTGTTATATTTTTATAATAAATGGAAACTGACATGTTTTAACTGTTTTATTTCTCTAACAATCTACGCAAAAACGACGATAAGCTCGCCGCTACCTGTCACGTTGTCCCAAAATCTTCGGTGAAAGGTGGGTCGGAAGGATTTAATCGTCTAGACTTCTGTCTACCTCTGTATTGGAGGAATATATGTGAATATATTTCTAAAATTGCCTACTAGCCCACGTTACGCCACAAAAAATCAGCTTTCTGCCAGTGTATATCCCGTTGAAATCGGTCTAGCCGTCTCAGAGACTAGCCGGAACAAACGGACAGACATCTGAAACGTCTGGACCGATTTTGACGGGACTTTCACTGGCGGTAGCTGATGTTGTAAGGTGTAACTAAGGCTAGCATTATTTTAGAAACAATAATTAGGGTTTCGCGTTAACTACAAAACCGCGAGAAGAGCCGCAGGGGGCAGCATTTAGTCGAAGGCTGTTACACAACTAAGCTTACTTACTTAGATGCTGCACCGACAAAAGCTTATGTTACTTTCGACTTATACATTACACTTATATAACGTACACACATAACAGCTTGCAGTAGTCCACTGCTGGACATAGGCCTCTCGCGTGCCGTAATCGCCACGCTTGGCAGGCAGATTGGCGATCGCACTACCAGACACTTCGCAACCTAACCTAACATTTGTACTTAGGACGGGTATTATTCCTTGGGGCACCTATGATGATATTATTCCTTGGGGCATAAGGTGAAAATCTTAAAGAGTAAATCTACTTTTTCTACATGTCTCAGGACTGGGTAGTTGTGGCCCATTCGTTGTTTCTTATTCCATAACACAAGTGAGTTTGCTACTTACGCATGAGACATCGGAGCAATGTATGTGATTTTCAACATATCAATGTATGTTTCTACGTATGTATTCTTGGGTTAATTAATGTTTAGAGAGCCTTAAGATATAATTACAAATTCAAAGTTAATTATTCAATCCAAATGTGACTAAGGCCATTTATGGCAATGTGTCCAATGGTATTTTAACATAAGCCTAAAAAGAGATATTTATTTGACTAATTTTTCAGTGTTCATAGCTATTGCGTTAATTAATGTTTACATAGTTTTAAGGGATAATTATAAATCCATTGTTTTTAATATTTAATTTTAATATACTGAGGCTATTTATAAAAATAGTATTTGTAATAAGATTTCTTATATAATAATACTATCTTAACATTGGTTTTGAAAGGACGTTGTTTTGATAGATGTTCAGTGTTCAAGTTAAACGGTCAATTAAAGTTTACTAAGTTCAATGGGGTTGCGTTAGATTCGCAATAATATAGCTCTGGCAAGCCTATATGTACTATACTAAAGTGTAAAATATTAAAAGCTTCAAATAAAAGCAAAAGTAGATAAAGTGAATCAGGAAAATTAAGGATAATTAAATATTATTTTAACATTGGCTTAAAAGGGATGTTGTATTATCAAACTAGCCAGGGGTCATTCGATGCTGCAACCATGTTTGATGTTAGACGCAACATGCAATTAAAAAACTACATTTGTTTTCATATTTTAATTAATGTTGTTAGTATGGATCAATAAACATTTATTGAAGTCTAAGTTTGATTTTGATTTGTCTTACCCTTGACAACAGTATGTGTGTATTTATTCATTGGGATAAGAATTTAAATACGTCTATCGACACAGAGTCTATCTCTAGTGGAGATAAAACAGGCGAAATAAATTTTTATAATAATGGAAATATAATATTAACTCTTTTCCTAGACATTAGTTGGGCACGATCACTTCAGCCGAGGTGTCATATTATCGTATTTATTTATTTGCTTGTATATATAGATACATTGGAGAAAAGAATGTAAAATTCCCATTTGAAGTTCTCAAAAATATTTACACACCTTGAAAGAGTATATAGCAATTTGATTTTTGTTGATATGTATACATATTTCTATGAAGTATATTATATTAAGTATATTATAAATTAACTAATGAATTCTTTAAATTAATAAATGAATTCTTTACTTATTTAATTTTGTATTATTATTAATTAATATATTTTTCTTAGTCATTGATTAAACAACTGTCTGTATTAGACTGTCTCCCGCAAGATGCTGCGACGACTTGCAGAACATTGCAGGAAGTCGATGGGTGCAAATGACACAGGACCTTTCTATGTGGCGATCCTTAGGAGAGGCGTATGTTCAGCAGTAGACTTCTGTTAGACTGTTATGATGACGATGATCACGATAAAGTACATGTCACATGAGATATTGCAATTACACTTTGTTAGTTGAAAGGCCATTTATTGAATGACAACATTTATCGATTAGTCTACCATCTCTAGATGTATGTTTCTGTTGAAATATATTGAGATTTTGATGTTTCATACATTTTAGTATTTTAGTATTGAATATGACCTGTCATACACGCAAATTACACTAATTTTACTAACTTTATCTCATGCACACCAGTGTAGATATCGCGTTCTCATACTTATTATGCGTTTTCGTGTATCTTTCAACATTAACATTATTTAAACAGAGATAAGTAGCCACTTATAATATGTACAGTGAGAAAAAAAAAAAAAAAAAAAAAAAAAAAAAAAAAAAAAAAAAAAAAAAAAAAAAAAAAAAAAAAAAAAAAAAAAAAAAAAAAAAAAAAAAAAAAAAAAAAAAAAAAAAAAAAAAAAAAAAAAAAAAAAAAAAAAAAAAAAAAAAAAAAAAAAAAAAAAAAAAAAAAAAAAAAAAAAAAAAAAAAAAAAAAAAAAAAAAAAAAAAAAAAAAAAAAAAAAAAAAAAAAAAAAAAAAAAAAAAAAAAAAAAAAAAAAAAAAAAAAAAAAAAAAAAAAAAAAAAAAAAAAAAAAAAAAAAAAAAAAAAAAAAAAAAAAAAAAAAAAAAAAAAAAAAAAAAAAAAAAAAAAAAAAAAAAAAAAAAAAAAAAAAAAAAAAAAAAAAAAAAAAAAAAAAAAAAAAAAAAAAAAAAAAAAAAAAAAAAAAAAAAAAAAAAAAAAAAAAAAAAAAAAAAAAAAAAAAAAAAAAAAAAAAAAAAAAAAAAAAAAAAAAAAAAAAAAAAAAAAAAAAAAAAAAAAAAAAAAAAAAAAAAAAAAAAAAAAAAAAAAAAAAAAAAAAAAAAAAAAAAAAAAAAAAAAAAAAAAAAAAAAAAAAAAAAAAAAAAAAAAAAAAAAAAAAAAAAAAAAAAAAAAAAAAAAAAAAAAAAAAAAAAAAAAAAAAAAAAAAAAAAAAAAAAAAAAAAAAAAAAAAAAAAAAAAAAAAAAAAAAAAAAAAAAAAAAAAAAAAAAAAAAAAAAAAAAAAAAAAAAAAAAAAAAAAAAAAAAAAAAAAAAAAAAAAAAAAAAAAAAAAAAAAAAAAAAAAAAAAAAAAAAAAAAAAAAAAAAAAAAAAAAAAAAAAAAAAAAAAAAAAAAAAAAAAAAAAAAAAAAAAAAAAAAAAAAAAAAAAAAAAAAAAAAAAAAAAAAAAAAAAAAAAAAAAAAAAAAAAAAAAAAAAAAAAAAAAAAAAAAAAAAAAAAAAAAAAAAAAAAAAAAAAAAAAAAAAAAAAAAAAAAAAAAAAAAAAAAAAAAAAAAAAAAAAAAAAAAAAAAAAAAAAAAAAAAAAAAAAAAAAAAAAAAAAAAAAAAAAAAAAAAAAAAAAAAAAAAAAAAAAAAAAAAAAAAAAAAAAAAAAAAAAAAAAAAAAAAAAAAAAAAAAAAAAAAAAAAAAAAAAAAAAAAAAAAAAAAAAAAAAAAAAAAAAAAAAAAAAAAAAAAAAAAAAAAAAAAAAAAAAAAAAAAAAAAAAAAAAAAAAAAAAAAAAAAAAAAAAAAAAAAAAAAAAAAAAAAAAAAAAAAAAAAAAAAAAAAAAAAAAAAAAAAAAAAAAAAAAAAAAAAAAAAAAAAAAAAAAAAAAAAAAAAAAAAAAAAAAAAAAAAAAAAAAAAAAAAAAAAAAAAAAAAAAAAAAAAAAAAAAAAAAAAAAAAAAAAAAAAAAAAAAAAAAAAAAAAAAAAAAAAAAAAAAAAAAAAAAAAAAAAAAAAAAAAAAAAAAAAAAAAAAAAAAAAAAAAAAAAAAAAAAAAAAAAAAAAAAAAAAAAAAAAAAAAAAAAAAAAAAAAAAAAAAAAAAAAAAAAAAAAAAAAAAAAAAAAAAAAAAAAAAAAAAAAAAAAAAAAAAAAAAAAAAAAAAAAAAAAAAAAAAAAAAAAAAAAAAAAAAAAAAAAAAAAAAAAAAAAAAAAAAAAAAAAAAAAAAAAAAAAAAAAAAAAAAAAAAAAAAAAAAAAAAAAAAAAAAAAAAAAAAAAAAAAAAAAAAAAAAAAAAAAAAAAAAAAAAAAAAAAAAAAAAAAAAAAAAAAAAAAAAAAACTTTAAAACGTTAAGATATTTGCACGTTCCTCGCCAGGTATCCGAGCTGCTGCGCCTGCACGGACCCCGTCCTCGGCGTCACCAGGTCAATTGGGAGCCCTGGATCTAGTCACGAACGATGCGATGCGATATTGAAATTGAGCTGAAACTCGAATTAAAACTATGTCCTCTCCGAACTAAGAAATTTAGTAATAATTTGTTGCATCTATGATGATATTATTCCTTGGGGCATCTATGATGATATTATTCCTTGGGGCATCTATGATGATATTATTCCTTGGGGCATCTATGATGATATTATTCCTTGGGGCATCTATGATGATATTATTCCTTGGGGCATCTATGATGATATTATTCCTTGGGGCATCTATGATGATATTATTCCTTGGGGCATCTATGATGATATTATTCCTTGGGGCATCTATGATGATATTATTCCTTGGGGCATCTATGATGATATTATTCCTTGGGGCATCTATGATGATATTATTCCTTGGGGCATCTATGATGATATTATTCCTTGGGGCATCTATGATGATATTATTCCTTGGGGCATCTATGATGATATTATTCCTTGGGGCATCTATGATGATATTATTCCTTGGGGCATCTATGATGATATTATTCCTTGGGGCATCTATGATGATATTATTCCTTGGGGCATCTATGATGATATTATTCCTTGGGGCATCTATGATGATATTATTCCTTGGGGCATCTATGATGATATTATTCCTTGGGGCATCTATGATGATATTATTCCTTGGGGCATCTATGATGATATTATTCCTTGGGGCATCTATGATGATATTATTCCTTGGGGCATCTATGATGATATTATTCCTTGGGGCATCTATGATGATATTATTCCTTGGGGCATCTATGATGATATTATTCCTTGGGGCATCTATGATGATATTATTCCTTGGGGCATCTATGATGATATTATTCCTTGGGGCATCTATGATGATATTATTCCTTGGGGCATCTATGATGATATTATTCCTTGGGGCATCTATGATGATATTATTCCTTGGGGCATCTATGATGATATTATTCCTTGGGGCATCTATGATGATATTATTCCTTGGGGCATCTATGATGATATTATTCCTTGGGGCATCTATGATGATATTATTCCTTGGGGCATCTATGATGATATTATTCCTTGGGGCATCTATGATGATATTATTCCTTGGGGCATCTATGATGATATTATTCCTTGGGGCATCTATGATGATATTATTCCTTGGGGCATCTATGATGATATTATTCCTTGGGGCATCTATGATGATATTATTCCTTGGGGCATCTATGATGATATTATTCCTTGGGGCATCTATGATGATATTATTCCTTGGGGCATCTATGATGATATTATTCCTTGGGGCATCTATGATGATATTATTCCTTGGGGCATCTATGATGATATTATTCCTTGGGGCATCTATGATGATATTATTCCTTGGGGCATCTATGATGATATTATTCCTTGGGGCATCTATGATGATATTATTCCTTGGGGCATCTATGATGATATTATTCCTTGGGGCATCTATGATGATATTATTCCTTGGGGCATCTATGATGATATTATTCCTTGGGGCATCTATGATGATATTATTCCTTGGGGCATCTATGATGATATTATTCCTTGGGGCATCTATGATGATATTATTCCTTGGGGCATCTATGATGATATTATTCCTTGGGGCATCTATGATGATATTATTCCTTGGGGCATCTATGATGATATTATTCCTTGGGGCATCTATGATGATATTATTCCTTGGGGCATCTATGATGATATTATTCCTTGGGGCATCTATGATGATATTATTCCTTGGGGCATCTATGATGATATTATTCCTTGGGGCATCTATGATGATATTATTCCTTGGGGCATCTATGATGATATTATTCCTTGGGGCATCTATGATGATATTATTCCTTGGGGCATCTATGATGATATTATTCCTTGGGGCATCTATGATGATATTATTCCTTGGGGCATCTATGATGATATTATTCCTTGGGGCATCTATGATGATATTATTCCTTGGGGCATCTATGATGATATTATTCCTTGGGGCATCTATGATGATATTATTCCTTGGGGCATCTATGATGATATTATTCCTTGGGGCATATAGACTAAGGGGAAAATCTTAAAGAGTAAATCTACTTTTTCTACATGTCTCGGGACTGGGTATTTGTGGCCCATTCGTTGTTTCTATTCCATAACACAAGTGAGTTTGCTACTTACGCATGAGACATCGGAGCAATGTATGTGATTTTCAACATATCAATGTATGTTTCTACGTATGTATTCTTGGGTTAATTAATGTTTAGAGAGCCTTAAGATATAATTACAAATTCAAAGTTAATTATTCAATCCAAATGTGACTAAGGCCATTTATGGCAATGTGTCCAATGGTATTTTAAAATAAGCTTCAAAAAGAGATATTTATTTGACTAATTTTTTCAGTGTTCATAGCTATTGCGTTAATTAATGTTTACATAGTTTTAAGGGATAATTATAAATCCATTGTTTTTAATATTTAATTTTAATATACTGAGGCTATTTATAAAAATAGTATTTGTAATAAGATTTCTTATATAATAATACTATCTTAACATTGGTTTTAAAAGGGACGTTGTTTTGATAGATGTTCAGTGTTCAAGTTAAACGGTCAATTAAAGTTTACTAAGTGCAATGGGGTTGCGTTAGATTCGCAATAATATAGCTCTACAAAGCCTATATGTACTATACTAAAGTGTAAAATATTAAAAGCTTCAAATAAAAGCAAAAGTAGATAAAGTGAATCAGGAAAATTAAGGATAATTAAATATTATTTTAACATTGGCTTAAAAGGGATGTTGTATTGACAAACTAGCCAGGGGCATTCGATGCAACCATGTTTGATGTTAGACGCAACATACAATTAAAAACTACATTTGTTTTCATATTTTAATTAATGTTGTTAGTGTGGATCAATAAACATTTATTGAAGTCTAAGTTTGATTTTGATTTGTCTTACCCTTGACAACAGTATGTGTGTATTTATTCATTGAATAAGAATTTAAATTCGTCTATCGACACAGAGTCTATCTCTAGTGGAGATAAAACAGGCGAAATAAATTTTATAATAATGGAAATATAATATTAACTCTTTTCCTAGACATTAGTTGGGCACGATCACTTCAGCTGAGGTGTCATATTAACGTATTTATTTATTTGCTTGTATATATACATACATTGGAGAAAAGAATGTAAAATTCCCATTTGAAGTTCTTAAAATATTTACACACCTTGAAAGAGTATATAGCAATTTGATTTTTGTTGATATGTATACATATTTCTATAAAGTATATTATATTAAGTATATTATAAATTAACTAATGAATTCTTTAAATTAATAAATGAATTCTTTACTTATTTTATTTTGTATTATTATTAATTAATATATTTTTCTTAGTCAATGATTAAACAACTGTCTGTATTAGACTGTCTCCCGCAAGATGCTGCGACGACTTGCAGAACATTGCGGCAAGTCGATGGGTGCAAATGACACAGGACCTTTCTATGTGGCGATCCTTAGAGAGGCGTATGTTCAGCAGTAGACTTCTGTTAGACTGTTATGATGACGATGATCACGATAAGAAGCATGTCACATGAGATATTGCAATTACACTTTGTTAGTTGAAAGGTCATTTATTGAATGACAACATTTATCGATTGGTCTACCATCTCTAGATGTATGTTTCTGTTTAAATATATTGAGATTTTGATGTTTCATACTTTTTAGTATTTTAGTATTGAATATGACCTGTCATACACGCAAATTACACTAATTTTTACTAACTTTATCTCATGCACACCAGTGTAGATATCGCGTTCCTTGTTGGTTACCATGCGTTTTCGTGTATCTTTCAACATTAACATTATTTAAACAGAGATAAGTAGCCACTTATAATATGTACAGTGAGGCAGAGCAGAGTTTCTTTAGATTTAAACTATAAATAAATCTCTCAAGTAGTTTTTAAGATTAAACATCAGCTATCGTGACTTTCTTTTTGGATTGGCTTGTGAAGGCATCTCTGAATACTCTATGTATCGTCGGTGCACTGGACAGCTGTCGCAGTTCCGGGGCTGGTGCGCGGCGCGGCTGTTGCCGCCCCGGCGCAAGGCGCGCGCGGCGGGAGGGGGCGCGCCCACTCCTGACGGCAAGGCGCAGCTGCAGCGTGAGAGCACAAACTGACCTCCGTAGCTAGCTGCTAGCGGCCCCTGGCCTTCGAAACTAGGGGTTGACACGGCATGTGCATACGAATCCTCTCTGTCCGTGAGTGCCTTGAGAGGCGTGACAGGGATGGGCCCCACTCACCCTCCTACCTATCTCAGAAAATACCAGATTAATATAAGCAACTGGTGACAAAGCGATCGCCAATCCGCCTGAATGATCGCGGAAGCCTGTAGAATCAATCCTGAAATGGACTTTCATAGGCTGTTTTTATGTATATACTCAAACTAACCGCGTTCGTAGCACTATAACAAAATGAATAGTATCACTGAAATCGGTACAGCCCGTTCTGTGATATCAGTATCACTTGCAGGATTAGCTCATTTTGTTTGGGATAGCTCCAACACCGGTTAAGATAATATACTGTAAAGATGTAACAGGATATATCAGAGCACTTTATAACGTAACTGATATCTAGTTCCTAACCATGACATAATTAATATTCTAATTGATATATAAACAAAGTACAAAACAAAAAAAACTTTAAAACGTTAAGATATTTGCACGTCCCTCGCCAGGTATCCGAGCTGCTGCGCCACTGCACGGACCCCCACGTCCTCGGCGTCACCAGGTCCAATTGGGAGCCCTGGATCTAGTCACGAACGATGCGATGCGATATTGAAATTGAGCTGAAACTCGAATTAAAACTATGTCCTCTCCGAACTAAGAAATTTAGTAATAATTTGTTGTATTGTGTTATATTTTATAATAATGGAAACTGACATGTTTTAACTGTTTTATTTCTTTAACAATCT
Organism: Sericinus montela; assembly: GCA_029286605.1. Lineage (NCBI taxonomy): Eukaryota > Metazoa > Arthropoda > Insecta > Lepidoptera > Papilionidae > Sericinus > Sericinus montela. The sequence goes on along the minus strand of JAGSMR010000340.1, from coordinate 38,127 downwards.
ACACAAAAACGACGATAAGCTCGCCGCTACCTGTCACGTTGTCCCAAAATCTTCGGTGAAAGGTGGGTCGGAAGGATTTAATCGTCTAGACTTCTGTCTACCTCTGTATTGGAGGAATATATGTGAATATATTTCTAAAATTGCCTACTAGCCAACGTTACGCCACAAAAAATCCTAATAGCGATCCGAATAGCGTTATGTGAATCTTTGGCTTTGTCTAGGCCCAATTATGGATATGTAGTGTTTGGCCCACGTTTGTTGGAGAGAACAAAACGTATTATACAAAGAGTTCAAAACGCCTGTTTTAAATATTGCTGCAACATTCATTCACGCAATCACATTTCACCATACATAGACAAAGCATCTATGTTGAATATGGAATCACGAAGGCAATTTCATCTTGGTTGTTTATTATTTGGAGTTCTTAAATTAAAAAAAAAAATGATGTGTGCGATTCACACACGATAGAAGTGAAACTTCAGTAAATCAACAAAAGAATGAGATGCATACATATAATTTAAACTTAATTTAACTTAAATTATAACAAGAGTAGAATAATTACAAAGCTTATTTATAAAATAGTACGTATATTTCTGTCTCATTTGCGTCATCGTACACATTTGTGTACGATGACGCAGTAAATAAGAATGCAAAAGCATGCCTTGCTACAAAAGATTTTAAAAACTATATATTATACTGTAATAATTAATAATATTGAGGATACCTTTATTTAGTTGAACAAAGTGTTGATATAGGCTTGATATGTGTAAATAAACATATGTAGTATGTAAGCTCAGTTATGTGAGGTTTGTCAAATTATGTATAAATTAAAATAATTATATATAAATTAAAAATGATGTGTTCGATTCACACACGATAGAAGTGAAACTTCAGTAAATCAACAAAAGAATGAGATGCATACATATAATTTAAACTTAATTTAACTTAAATTATAACAAGAGTAGAATAATTACAAAGCTTATTTATAAAATAGTACGTATATTTCTGTCTCATTCTTTTACTGCGTCATCGTACACATTTGTGTACGATGACGCAGTAAATAAGAATGCAAAAGCATGCCTTGCTACAAAAGATTTTAAAAACTATATATTATACTGTAATAATTAATAATATTGAGGATACCTTTATTTAGTTGAACAAAGTGTTGATATAGGCTTGATATGTGTAAATAAACATATGTAGTATGTAAGCTCAGTTATGTGAGGTTTGTCAAATTATGTATAAATTAAAATAATTATATAAATCTGTGTAAAAATACAAGTATATATGCGTATGTAATCTTTAAACTTAAACTCTGTAATGTCTGCCTCAGCGACTTTCTGAGTTTTTCTCTGGATACATCTGGATATCTCAGCGCAGCCTACGTCGCTTAATTGACTGGACCAAACCAGTTCGTGAACTAGTCACAATAGTCGAGTGGTTGGGTGGTCGGAGTAAGAGCCACGAATGTACGAATTATATCGTTGGCTTGGACATAAAGACGGCGACGGCTCACCACCTGTCACGTTGTCCCGAAAATATCTTCGGTGGAAGGCGGGTCTAAGGGACTTAATTGTCTAGACTAGACCTCTGTCTACCCCTGTAATGGGAATTGCGTGAAGATATTTATTTATAAATCAGTTCGTACCGATGTAAGCTGCGATCCACCTCGTTGTGACACTCGTGCAAATCATACTCCGTCATGCTCGCCAGCTCGCTGGCGAGCATTTCGCTGTATGATTGACGTCACACAATTGGGTCACAGAGTGGTTGCGTGTTCTAATTATGTATAAATTAAAATAATTATATAAATCTGTGTAAAAATACAAGTATATATGCGTATGTAATCTTTAAACTTAAACTCTGTAATGTCTGCCTCAGCGACTTTCTGAGTTTTTCTCTGGATACATCTGGATATCTCAGCGCAGCCTACGTCGCTTAATTGACTGGACCAAACCAGTTCGTGAACTAGTCACAATAGTCGAGTGGTTGGGTGGTCGGAGTAAGAGCCACGAATGTACGAATTATATCGTTGGCTTGGACATAAAGACGGCGACGGCTCACCACCTGTCACGTTGTCCCGAAAATATCTTCGGTGGAAGGCGGGTCTAAGGGACTTAATTGTCTAGACTAGACCTCTGTCTACCCCTGTAATGGGAATTGCGTGAAGATATTTATTTATAAATCAGTTCGTACCGATGTAAGCTGCGATCCACCTCGTTGTGACACTCGTGCAAATCATACAATGCTCGCCAGCTCGCTGGCGAGCATTTCGCTGTATGATTGACGTCACACAATTGGGTCACAGAGTGGTTGCGTGTTCTAATTATGTATAAATTATTATTCCGTTTCTCCATTTTATTGTTGCAATAAAATGGAGAAACGGAATAATAATTTATACATAATTAGAACACGCAACCACTCTGTGACCCAATTGTGTGACGTCAATCATACAGCGAAATGCTCGCCAGCTCGCTGGCGAGCATTTCGCTGTATGATTGACGTCACACAATTGGGTCACAGAGTGGTTGCGTGTTCTAATTATGTATAAATTATTATTCCGTTTCTCCATTTTATTGTTGCAATAAAATGGAGAAACGGAATAATAATTTATACATAATTAGGAACACGCAACCACTCTGTGACCCAATTGTGTGACGTCAATCATACAGCGAAATGCTCGCCAGCTCGCTGGCGAGCATTTCGCTGTATGATTGACGTCACACAATTGGGTCACAGAGTGGTTGCGTGTTCTAATTATGTATAAATTATTATTCCGTTTCTCCATTTTATTGTTGCAATAAAATGGAGAAACGGAATAATAATTTATACATAATTAGAACACGCAACCACTCTGTGACCCAATTGTGTGACGTCAATCATACAGCGAAATGCTCGCCAGCTCGCTGGCGAGCATTTCGCTGTATGATTGACGTCACACAATTGGGTCACAGAGTGGTTGCGTGTTCTAATTATGTATAAATTAAAATAATTATATAAATCTGTGTAAAAATACAAGTATATATGCGTATGTAATCTTTAAACTTAAACCTATGTAATGTCTGCCTCAGCGACTTCTGAGTTTTTCTCTGGATACATCTGGATATCTCTGAAGCGCAGCCTACGTCGCTTAATTGACTGGACCAAACCAGTTCGTGAACTAGTCACAATAGTCGAGTGGTTGGGTGGTCGGAGTAAGAGCCACGAATGTACGAATTATATCGTTGGCTTGGACATAAAGACGGTGGACCACCTCTCACGTTATATCAAAAATGTCTTCAGTTGAAGGTGGGTCAAAGGACTTTATTGTCTAGACCAGTGTCTACCTCTGTATTGGGAATGGCGTGTAGATATTTATTTATAAATCAGTTCGTACCGATGTAAGCTGCGATCCACCTCGTTGTGACACTCGTGCAAATCATACAGCGAAATGCTCGCCAGCTCGCTGGCGAGCATTTCGCTGTATGATTGACGTCACACAATTGGGTCACAGAGTGGTTGCGTGTTCTAATTGTGTATAAATTATTATTCCATTTCTTTATTTTATTGCAACAATAAAACGCTTACAAAATTTAAACTTGAATGGATCTTATTAATTTGTAAATGTATTGAAATATTTTTTAATTTATACATTGACGACCTGTGTGGACGAGCAGCATACACACCGGGTTATCAGGAGTCGTCAACTGACTGGTCGCGGTTTCGATTCCCCGGACGGGTCAAATTAGTAAATACGTTACAAAACGGTACGGGACAATGTAGCAATAGTTAGGTGTTTGTGGTTTGACCTCTGTTGACAAGTAACGTACACACAGATTCATCTTTGTGATTCTGGGTTCGATTCCCCGGACGGGTCAAATTAGTAAATACGTTACAATACGGTACGGGACAATGTAGCAATAGTTAGGTGTTTGTGGTTTGACCTCTGTTGACAAGTAACGTACACACAGATTCATCTTTGTGATTCTGGGTTCGATTCCCCGGACGGGTCAAATTAGTAAATACGTTACAATACGGTACGGGACAATGTAGCAATAGTTAGGTGTTTGTGGTTTGACCTCTGTTGACAAGTAACGTACACACAGATTCATCTTTGTGATTCTGTCTGATTCCTGATTGCTCCATGTAGAAAACACTTTTACTGAGTTACGGGTCAGCATATTTGTTGTAAACGTGCTTTAGCTTTAGAATGTACTTTAGCTTGTGCTTGTTAGTAGTGCTTTAGCTACTTACTTTGGGATCGGAGTAATGTGTGTATGTGATGTGGTCCACATGTATTTATTTATTGGTATCATAGAAAATAATTAATTTGACATTATTCTGTATTAGACAGACTTCAAAGAGAAATCTGAAATTTTCATCACCCATAGTAGCTATTCGCGCATTAAAATGGGCACGGGCGGGATACGAACCCGTGACCTCTGCCGTATCGTGGCCACACATGAATCTCCGTGAATATGAGCCACCGTGACCCAAACGCATCAGTTGAGAAGTCGCAAAATCGTTGCAACAATCCGCAAGTTTCTATTTGTTTCTTACTTTTCACTCAGTCATTGATACCTTATGAAATGACAAAGTGTCATTATAGTGAAGTAAAAGGAATTCGCAAACAGAAATATTTATTTTGTAATCCTTTATTTACAGAAACAAAATTATTTTAATATTTAAAATACTTATGAACTAAAAACTACAATAATCGTAGAGCCGTACTCCGCGTGACATGGTACCAAGAACGCTGGCTGCATTTCCACGTTGAATGGCTAGATTTAACCGTTGAGCGAGAAAAGAACCAGCCCTCTTTGACAAGAGCGGCTAGGTCCAGACGCAGATAAAATTCCTTTAGAAGCTGCATCGCGCAGGGACCATTATTATTTAAAATTATATTTTATTTATTTTAAATATCTTTAAAACTCATTATCCTAAAAAAATAAAATAAAAATATCTTCATGCAATTCCCATTACAGGGGTAGACAGAGGTCTAGTCAAGACAATTAAGTCCCTTTGACCCACCTTCCACCGAAGATATTTTCGAGAGAACGTGACACCGTCTTTATGTACAAGCCAACTATATAATTCGTACATACGTTTTTGAAAAACCGTTGGTACGAGCCTACCTGGGGATCGAACTTGGGTCTCTAAACTCGTAACACATATCGTGACAATTAAATTGAAAGGTCATAATTTAAGGATCACGTAGTATACTTGCAAGAATAATTCTCCTACAAATCAATCAATCTTGCTAGAAATAATTGAAACGCGCTTCAAATCGAATTGCACAACAAATTGATTATATCAAATATAATCAGTAATCACACGCGGCTGTTGATAGAGATAATTCTACCGTAAGGAACATCAGGGACCTCGTGCCATCGTAGCGCCGCGTTGTCTATATACTATTTTAAAAATAAATAAATAAACGTAAATATCTTCACGCTATTCCCAATACAGGGGTAGACAGAGGTCTAGAACATTAAGTCCTTTCGACCCATCTTCCATTGAAGACATTTTTAGGACAACGGGACAGGTGTGAGCTGATCGCCACCTTTATGCCCAAGCAATGATATAGCTCTGTATAAGTTTTTGAAGAAACCCTTTGGTACTATCCTACTTGGGCATCGAACTCTGGTCTCAACGACTCGCTTCAAAAATGTTTTAAACAAAGGTGTGCTATCATGTACACATGTCTGCCTCTGGGGCGGATGATCACACTCATCCTGCAAACGCAGAAAATCTCTCTCTGACTGTTGTAGTATTTTTTAAAGTTATTTTTATGATTTAAAAAACTGTAAGAAGTGCTTACTTGGCAGACCTGACTTGTACGATTAAAACCAATGAGAAGGATTATAGATAAGTAGTCTGCCAGCAAGTTGCCTCTGCGTTGTCTATTGACCATCCACTGCAGAACATAGGCCTCTCCCATAGGGAGGATATGCGATAATCGCCACGCTTGGCAAGCGGATTGGCGATCGCAGTAGCAGACTACTCGCACCTCAGACGCGGCTGCCCGTCTTCGATCTGATTATTTTGGTCTGATATATTTAGAGATGGTTATCGCACCATCTATCGGTTCCATACCGATAATCTTACCGTTGTTTCTCTTTGTCGTCTCTTACGACACCTACGGGCAGAAAGAGGGTGACAATGTTCTTACACCGTTACTTACGGTAATGTTACCGTGTGGTTTACCGTGTCTATTTACAGCGTTTATAAATTGTTAAAAAATGTATGCTACATTATGCGCACAATTCTGCCTCTTAGACTTATGTTAAGATTTGTTATGAAAACCAAAGAAACCTATAAGGCAAAATTCTGAGATATTCCAAAAGGCAGATCATTTGAATTTTTTTAAACTCGACGCCCGCGCCATGCTTCAAGTACAAAATTAAATTATTCTCTACTCAATATTATTGAAAATAATTAACAATGCATATGTATATATAAGTAATCTGTGGGAACGATTTTTAAAACGTATGAGAAATATTTTTATATGAGTATTACATGAATTACAAAAATGAAAGGCTAGAAATGTTGAGCTTGGAAGAGCTAGAAAGGGACATAACAGTGTCTGCCAATTGTTTTATTCCTATTTAGAGAGTCATTATGAACCCAATAGGAATAAAGTCGCATACCCATCGGTTTTCATGTCCGCCGGCTCTGTGGTCCCGGGTTCGATTCGCGGACGGGTCAATGTGGAAAACACTTTTTCTAGATATTATCGAAATTGGGTGTTTGTTTACCTTCGTTGCTTGTTATTCAAAGGCACAAGTGCTTAAGCTGCTGCTGCGAAGATACCACAAACACTCAGATGTTTGAGGTACATTCGTTGTTTCTAATTCCATAGCACAAGTGCTTTAGCTGCTTACTTTGGGATCAGAGCAATGTATGTGATGTTTTCTATATCTATGTATATATTTATTATAAAAAAATGTTCGTAATGAGAACCGTGAACAAATTACTTAGAAGAGCTTTATAGCTATTTCAGCAACTCCGTCCCGTGAGAATTTAGAGCCCTGAATGTCTGCCTCTTCGATTGTGAAACTCGTGCAAATCATACTCCGTCATGCTCGCCAGCTCGCTGGCTATGACGTCATACAATTGGGTCACAGAGTGGTGGCGTGTTCTAATTGTGTATAAATTATTATTATTATTATTTTTATTTATAGAAAAGAGAGGCAAACGAGCAGGTGGCTCACATGATGGTAAGTGATTACCGCCGCCCATGAACATCCGCAATACCAGAGACACAGCAGATGCGGCAATGCATCTGCTATGCCTCGATGCCTCTGCTATGCCTAGAATTGGGAGAGGGGGGTGTGTGGGCCTCCGATTACCTACACTCACCAGACGAAACGCAGAAGCTTATTAGACTTCTACTTAACGTCGATATTCTGTGGCGTCGTGGTACTTCCCCGGTCGAGCCGGCCCATTCATGCAACAACAAAAGCTGATGCGTGGCTCTACCACTTCGAAATATGTTAAAAATAAAATATTATACATACTAACATACATAACGGCCTGTTTAAGTCCACTGCAGGACATAGGCCTCTCCCTTAGAGAGGATTTGCCGTAATCGCACCGCTTGGCAAATGGATTGGCGACCGCATTACCAGGCCACTCGCACCTCAGACGCTGCTGCCCATCTTGGTCTGATTATTATTGTCTGATATTTTTAGAGATGGTTATCCTGCCATCTATCAGTTGCCATAACATTATTCAAGCCTGTTTCCCTCAGTCGCCTCTTACGACACCCACGGGAAGAAAGGGACAAGCAATATTCTTAAACCGTTACCACACAGTCAAAATTATTATTCCATTTCTTTATTTTATTGCAACAATAAAACGCTTACAAAATTTAAACCTTAATGGTTCATATAAATTTAAATGTTTGCTTGTCTATATTTTAAAAAAATATACATTGACGACCTGTGTGGACGAGTAGCACAAGAAAGAAGATTTTTTTTAAATATTAGTCGTCAAGAGACCTGTGTTTGATCTTCACGTACGATCTACCTATCAAGTTGTGGAAGATTGGTCGAAAGGACTTAATTTCCTGGATATATGTCTACCCCAGTATTGGGAATGGTGTGAAGAATTTTTTTTACAATTTCTCATTAATTATCACAAAGTCCAGCAAGACTTACATGTTTTAAAAATCAATAAATATTCATCATATAATTTTAATAATTATTTTTTTTTGTATATTACTTTCAGTGGTAGGGGTTGCGGGTTCGAATGACGGCGATAGGCTCGCCACCTATCACGTTGCCCATGTGAGCTTCGAAGAAAAGTGGGACGAAAGGACTAATGAAGGATTAATGTCTAAACCACGTTATACCAAGTTGAAGATAAAATCAGGATAGACCTAATTGTCTAGACTAGACCTCTGTCTACCCCTGTAAGGGGAATTGCGTGAAGATATTTATTTATTTTTATTTTATTGTCACGAATTTAAAACGTCATGGCGCGTCTTCTTAATCAGTTCACTCGTAGTATATTTATATTTACAGACAAGCTGCCCCCCGCGGCTTCGCCCGCAGTTTAACACTTAACGCGGACCCCTTATCATGTTTCTAATATAAACGTAGCCTATGTTATTTCTTATAACATTAGTTAACTGTCAGTGAAAGTCTCGTCAAGATCGATCTAGCCATTTCAGAGATGAGCTGGAACAAACAGAAAGACAGGTAGACAAAACTTGTAAAATGTAAATTTTGTTTATGTGCCGTATACATTCATATACTTGTAGTAAGAAACGGTTATTACAATATTACAAAACGACACTCACATTTTATTTATATGCATAGATGCATTTATTTATTACATTTATTCACATGCAGCTGCTTTTATAGCGTCATAATATCGACTTTACTAGTAAAAAGCTAGCTTTTAACTGGTTCTTTGTATTTTTAAAGTTATTTTTATAATTCATTATAGTCACGATAGCCGAGTTTTTGGGTGGTCGAGATTTCGAGCCGAGAGACCCGAGTTCGATCCCCAGATCGGCTCGTACCAATGGGTTTCTCAAAACTTATGTACGAATTATATCGTTGGCTTGGACATAAAGACGGCGACGGGCTCACCACCTGTCACGTTGTCCCGAAAATATCTTCGGTGGAAGGCGGGTCTAAGGGACTTAATTGTCTAGACTAGACCTCTGTCTACCCCTGTAATGGGAATTGCGTGAAGATATTTATTTATTTTCATTTATCATAAAGTTTTAAGTCACGATAGCCGAGTTGTTGGGTGGTCGAGATTTCGAGCCGAGAGACCCGAGTTCGATCCCCAGATCGGCTCGTACCAATGGGTTTCTCAAAACTTATGTACGAATTATATCGTTGGCTTGGACATAAAGACGGCGACGGGCTCACCACCTGTCACGTTGTCCCGAAAATATCTTCGGTGGAAGGCGGGTCTAAGGGACTTAATTGTCTAGACTAGACCTCTGTCTACCCCTGTAATGGGAATTGCGTGAAGATATTTATTTATTTTCATTTATCATAAAGTTTTAAGTCACGATAGCCGAGTTGTTGGGTGGTCGAGATTTCGAGCCGAGAGACCCGAGTTCGATCCCCAGATCGGCTCGTACCAATGGGTTTCTCAAAACTTATGTACGAATTATATCGTTGGCTTGGACATAAAGACGGCGACGGGCTCACCACCTGTCACGTTGTCCCGAAAATATCTTCGGTGGAAGGTGGGTCGAAGGGACTTAATTGTCTAGACTAGACCTCTGTCTACCCCTGTAATGGGAATTGCGTGAAGATATTTATTTATTTTCATTTATCATAAAGTTTTAAGTCACGATAGCCGAGTTGTTGGGTGGTCGAGATTTCGAGCCGAGAGACCCGAGTTCGATCCCCAGATCGGCTCGTACCAATGGGTTTCTCAAAACTTATGTACGAATTATATCGTTGGCTTGGACATAAAGACGGCGACGGGCTCACCACCTGTCACGTTGTCCCGAAAATATCCTCGGTGGAAGGTGGGTCGAAGGGACTTAATTGTCTAGACTAGACCTCTGTCTACCCCTGTAATGGGAATTGCGTGAAGATATTTATTTATTTTCATTTATCATAAAGTTTTAAGTCACGATAGCCGAGTTGTTGGGTGGTCGAGATTTCGAGCCGAGAGACCCGAGTTCGATCCCCAGATCGGCTCGTACCAATGGGTTTCTCAAAACTTATGTACGAATTATATCGTTGGCTTGGACATAAAGACGGCGACGGGCTCACCACCTGTCACGTTGTCCCGAAAATATCTTCGGTGGAAGGTGGGTCGAAGGGACTTAGTTGTCTAGACTAGACCTCTGTCTACCCCTGTAATGGGAATTGCGTGAAGATATTTATTTATTTTCATTTATCATAAAGTTTTAAGTCACGATAGCCGAGTTGTTGGGTGGTCGAGATTTCGAGCCGAGAGACCCGAGTTCGATCCCCAGATCGGCTCGTACGAAAGGGTTTTTCAAAACTTATGTATGAATTATATCGGTGGCTTGGACATAAAGACGGCGACGGGCTCACCACCTGTCACGTTGTCCGGAAAATATCCTCGGTGGAAGGTGGGACGATGGGACTTAACTGTCTAGACTAGACCTCTGTCTACCCCTGTATTGGGAAGAGCGTGAAGATATTTATTTATTTTCATTTATCATAAAGTTTTAAGTCACGATAGCCGAGTTGTTGGGTGGTCGAGATTTCGAGCCGAGAGACCCGAGTTCGATCCCCAGATCGGCTCGTACCAATGGGTTTCTCAAAACTTATGTACGAATTATATCGTTGGCTTGGACATAAAGACGGCGACGGGCTCACCACCTGTCACGTTGTCCCGAAAATATCCTCGGTGGAAGGTGGGTCGAAGGGACTTAATTATCTAGGCGACCTATGTCTACCCCTGTATTGGGAATTTCGTGAAGATATTTATATCTGTACATTCTGGGTGTTTGTGGTTTGACCTCTGTTGACAAGTAACGTACACACAGATTCATCTTTGTGATTCTGGGTTCGATTCCCGATTGCTCCATGTAGAAAACACTTTTACTGAGTTACGGGTCAGCATATTTGTTGTAAACGTGCTTTAGCTTTAGAATGTACTTTAGCTTGTGCTTGTTAGTAGTGCTTTAGCTACTTACTTTGGGATCGGAGTAATGTATGTATGTGATGTTGTCTCTATCAATGTGATGTCTGCCTCAGCGATTTTCTTCGTTCACAGAATGATTATTACAGCCAACCATACAGATATGTACAAATGATTTAATACCCCTTTCTTAAGCAACTTCAATCCGTTGTAACGCGAAAACGCGGCGACGTAGGACCTTAATTTACGGGACCAAATCAGTTCGTGAACTAGTCACAATAGTCGAGTGGTTGTCGGGAGTATGAGTCACGAATGTACGAATTGTATCGTTGGCTTGGACATAAAGACGGCGACGGGCTCACCACCTGTCACGTTGTCCCGAAAATATCTTCGGTGGAAGGTGGGTCGAAGGGACTTAATTGTCTAGACTAGACCTCTGTCTACCCCTGTAATGGGAATTGCGTGAAGATATTTATTTATAAATCAGTTCGTATCGATGTAAACTGCAATCCACTACGATGTGAAATTCGTACATAAGTTTTAGAAAAACCCATTGGTACGAGCCTGCCACCTGGGGATCGAACTCGGGTCTCTCGACTCGAAATTCCGACCACGTAAGTATCCTAAATAATAGTTATAGAGAAATCATGTATAGAATCACCAATGTATAAAATATTACACCATATATGGTAACAGTATATATGGTAACAGTATATATGGTAACAGTATATATGGTAACAGTATATATGGTAACAGTATATATGGTAACAGTATATAGATATATGGTAAAAAAAAACTTTGAACAACGTTGAAAGATGTAATTTTTTTTTATTATTATTTTTTAACCGCCCCTGGAAAACGCCGCCCCCTACAAAGTGCCGTTCGGTGCGGACCGCACCCTCCACACCCCACTTGCTATGCCACTGTTGCCATAGGCACCTATTGTTAACACATTTATTAACACAATTATTGTTTTAAATAAAAACATACATAGATAGGAACAATTTCCCATTGATCTGATCCCAAAGTAAGCGCTTAAGTACTTATAGTATGGTATCAGAAACTGTAAAAGCACCACAAACACCTAGACCCGAGAGAATGTAGAAAAAGTGTCTTCTACATTGACCCGAGTGGGAATCGAACCCGGGACCTCTACGATGGCGACCATATGAAAACCGATGCGTTCGCCACTCGTCCATGGAGGTCGTCAAAAAGTTGAATTAGCACACACAGTAACACTAGCAGCGTCCAGCGGCTTACACTGCCTCGCCCTCTTCTCTACTTCACGACTCGCACGAGATTCTCTCATGTTCGTAGTTAACATTGACTGGTTTTGTCCACAATAACACATAATACTTATTTTGTAAATGCCCACCAATTTCACTACAACATCAAAAGACGATCCTAGAGGAGAATTTCCTCCAAAGAGCTGGGGCCCTCGGATCGCATGGTCCCTCCCCCATGTTAAAAGTTTTTTCGTTTACAGAAGAGGCAGCGCTTCGCAGCAGCAGCCATATTTCTAACTCGAGAGCCTTCCTCCAAATTCTCTACAGATGAAGCTGTAAAGGCCTCCGGGCTAACAGATCCCCGTGGATGGTTTTTAGTCGGTCTATCATAAAGTTTTAAGTCACGATAGCCGAGTTGTTGGGTGGTCGAGATTTCGAGCCGAGAGACCCGAGTTCGATCCCCAGATCGGCTCGTACCAATGGGTTTCTCAAAAACTTATGTACGAATTATATCGTTGGCTTGGACATAAAGACGGCGACGGGCTCACCACCTGTCACGTCGTCCCGAAAATATCTTCGGTGGAAGGCGGGTCTAAGGGACTTAATTGTCTAGACTAGACCTCTGTCTACCCCCTGTAATGGGAATTGCGTGAAGATATTTATTTATTTTCATTTATCATAAAGTTAAAATGTCATGGCACGTCTTCTTTATCAGTCGTATTAACATCCTTTCACTCAGTCTACTTATATTTACATACTAGCTGCCCACCGCGGCTTTGCCCGCAGTTTAACACTTAACGCGGACCCCTAATTTTTTTTCTAAAACAAAAGTAGCTTATGTTACTCCTTCTAACATTAGCTATCTGCCAGTGAAAGTCCGGTCAAAATCGATCCAGCCATTTCAGAGACGAGCCGGAACAAACAGACAGACAGGCAGACAAAACTTGTAAAATGTAATTTTTGTCTACATTCATATACATGTAGTAAAACAGGTTATTTCAATATTACAGACACTCCAATTTTATTTATATGTACAGATTATTCATGCAGCTGCTATTACGGTGTCATAATATCGACTTTACGAACTTTTAACTAGTTCATTGTTTTGTCGGAATTGTAAAAACGGGTCATAATTTGTTATATGACGATTTTAATAAAACTGTACATAAGACGGATCATAAAACGGACATTACGACGGCGACGGGCTCACCACCTGTCACGTCGTCCCGAAAATATCCTCGGTGGAAGGTGGGTCGAAGGGACTTAATTGTCTAGACTAGACCTCTGTCTACCCTGTAATGGGAATTGCGTGAAGATATTTATTTATTTTCATTTATCATAAAGTTAAAATGTCATGGCACGTCTTCTTTATCAGTCGTATTAACATCCTTTCACTCAGTCTACTTATATTTACCTACTAGCTGCCCACTGCGGCTTTGCCCGCAGTTTAACACTTAACGCGGACCCCTAATTATTTTTCTAAAACAAAAGTAGCTTATGTTACTCCTTCTAACATTAGCTATCTGCCAGTGAAAGTCCGGTCAAAATCGATCCAGCCATTTCAGAGACGAGCCGGAACAAACAGACAGACAGGCAGACAAAACTTGTAAAATGTAATTTTGTCTACATTCATATACATGTAGTAAAAAGGTTATTTCAATATTACAGACACTCCAATTTTATTTATATGTACAGATTATTCATGCAGCAGCTATTACGGTGTCATAATATCGACTTTACGAACTTTTAACTAGTTCATTGTTTTGTCGGAATTGTAAAAACGGGTCATAATTTGTTATATGACGATTTTAATAAAACTGTACATAAGACGGATCATAAAACGGACATTACGACGGCGACGGGCTCAGCACCTGTCACGTTGTCCCGAAAATATCCTCGGTGGAAGGTGGGTCGAAGGGACTTAATTGTCTAGACTAGACCTCTGTCTACCCTGTAATGGGAATTGCGTGAAGATATTTATTTATTTTCATTTATCATAAAGTTAAAATGTCATGGCACGTCTTCTTTATCAGTCGTATTAACATCCTTTCACTCAGTCTACTTATATTTACCTACTAGCTGCCCACTGCGGCTTTGCCCGCAGTTTAACACTTAACGCGGACCCCTAATTATTTTTCTAAAACAAAAGTAGCTTATGTTACTCCTTCTAACATTAGCTATCTGCCAGTGAAAGTCCGGTCAAAATCGATCCAGCCATTTCAGAGACGAGCCGGAACAAACAGACAGACAGGCAGACAAAACTTGTAAAATGTAATTTTGTCTACATTCATATACATGTAGTAAAAAGGTTATTTCAATATTACAGACACTCCAATTTTATTTATATGTACAGATTATTCATGCAGCAGCTATTACGGTGTCATAATATCGACTTTACGAACTTTTAACTAGTTCATTGTTTTGTCGGAATTGTAAAAACGGGTCATAATTTGTTATATGACGATTTTAATAAAACTGTACATAAGACGGATCATAAAACGGACATTACGACGGCGACGGGCTCAGCACCTGTCACGTTGTCCCGAAAATATCCTCGGTGGAAGGTGGGTCGAAGGGACTTAATTATCTAGGCGACCTATGTCTACCCTGTATTGGGAATTTCGTGAAGATATTTATATCTGTACATTCTGGGTGTTTGTGGTTTGACCTCTGTTGACAAGTAACGTACACACAGATTCATCTTTGTGATTCTGGGTTCGATTCCCGATTGCTCCATGTAGAAAACACTTTTACTGAGTTACGGGTCAGCATATTTGTTATATGTTAGTTTCTCGGGTCAGCATATTTGTTGTAAACGTGCTTTAGCTTTAGAATGTACTTTAGCTTGTGCTTGTTAGTAGTGCTTTAGCTACTTACTTTGGGATCGGAGTAATGTATGTATGTGATGTGGTCCACATGTATTTATTTATTGGTATCATAGAAATTAATTAATTTGATATTATTCTGTATTAGACAGACTTCAAAGAGAAATCTGAAATTTTTCATCACCCATAGTAGCTATTCGCGCATTAAAATGGGCACGGGCGGGATACGAACCCATGACCTCTGCCGTATCGTGGCCACACATGAATCTCCGTGAATATGAGCCACCATGTCTCACTCGCATCAGTTGAGAAGTCGCAAAATCGTTGCAACAATCCGCAAGTTTCTATTTGTTTCTTACTTTTCACTCAGTCATTGATACCTTATGAAATGACAAAGTGTCATTATAGTGAAGTAAAAGGAATTCGCAAACAGAAATATTTATTTTGTAATCCTTTATTTACAGAAACAAAATTATGTTAATATTTAAAATACTTCTGAACTAAGAACTACTATAATCGTAGAGCCCTACTCCTCGTGGCATGGTACCAAGAGTGCTGGCTGCATTTCCACGTTCAATGGCTAGACTTAACCGTTGAGCGGGAAAAGAACCAGCCCTCTTGTCACCAGCGGCTAGGTCCAGACGCATATACAATTCCTTTAGCAGCTGCAAGGGCTATTAGTATTTTAAATAATATTTAATTTATTTTAAATATCATTAAAACTAAGTATCCTAACAAATACCTTCACGCAATTCCCTATACAGGGGTAGACAGAGGTCTAGTCTAGACAATTAAGTTCCTTCGACCCACCTTACACCGAAGATATTTTCGGGACAACGTGACAGGTGGTGAGCCCGTCGCAGTCTTTATGTCCAAGCCAACGATGTAATTCGTACATAAGTTTTAGAAAAAACCCATTGGTACGAGCCTGCCACCTGGGGATCGAACTCGGGTCTCTCGACTCGAAATTCCGACCACGTAAGTATCCTAAATAATAGTTATAGAGAAATCATGTATAGAATCACCAATGTATAAAATATTACACCATATATGGTAACAGTATATATGGTAACAGTATATAAATATATGGTAAAAAAAAACTTTGAACAACGTTGAAAGATGTAATTTTTTTTTATTATTATTTTTTAACCGCCCCTGGAAAACGCCGCCCCCTACAAAGTGCCGTTCGGTGCGGACCGCACCCTCCACACCCCACTTGCTATGCCACTGTTGCCATAGGCACCTATTGTTAACACATTTATTAACACAATTATTGTTTTAAATAAAAACATACATAGATAGGAACAATTTCCCATTGATCTGATCCTTAAGTAAGCGCTTAAGTACTTATAGTATGGTATCAGAAACTGTAAAAGCACCACAAACACCTAGACCCGAGAGAATGTAGAAAAAGTGTCTTTTACATTGACCCGAGTGGGAATCGAACCCGGGACCTCTACTATGGCGACCATATGAAAACCGATGCGTTCGCCACTCGTCCATGGAGGTCGTCAAAAAGTTGAATTAGCACACACAGTAACACTAGCAGCGTCCAGCGGCTTACTCTGCCTCGCCCTCTTCTCTACTTCACGACTCGCACGAGATTCTCTCATGTTCGTAGTTAACATTGACTGGTTTTGTCCACAATAACACATAATACTTATTTTGTAAATGCCCACCAATTTCACTACAACATCAAAAGACGATCCTAGAGGAGAATTTCCTCCAAAGAGCTGGGGCCCTCGGATCGCATGGTCCCTCCCCCATGTTAAAAGTTTTTTCGTTTACAGAAGAGGCAGCGCTTCGCAGCAGCAGCCATATTTCTAACTCGAGAGCCTTCCTCCAAATTCTCTACAGATGAAGCTGTAAAGGCCTCCGGGCTAACAGATCCCCGTGGATGGTTTTTAGTCGGTCTATCATAAAGTTTTAAGTCACGATAGCCGAGTTGTTGGGTGGTCGAGATTTCGAGCCGAGAGACCCGAGTTCGATCCCCAGATCGGCTCGTACCAATGGGTTTCTCAAAAACTTATGTACGAATTATATCGTTGGCTTGGACATAAAGACGGCGACGGGCTCACCACCTGTCACGTCGTCCCGAAAATATCTTCGGTGGAAGGCGGGTCTAAGGGACTTAATTGTCTAGACTAGACCTCTGTCTACCCCTGTAATGGGAATTGCGTGAAGATATTTATTTATTTTCATTTATCATAAAGTTAAAATGTCATGGCACGTCTTCTTTATCAGTCGTATTAACATCCTTTCACTCAGTCTACTTATATTTACCTACTAGCTGCCCACCGCGGCTTTGCCCGCAGTTTAACACTTAACGCGGACCCCTAATTATTTTTCTAAAACAAAAGTAGCTTATGTTACTCCTTCTAACATTAGCTATCTGCCAGTGAAAGTCCGGTCAAAATCGATCCAGCCATTTCAGAGACGAGCCGGAACAAACAGACAGACAGGCAGACAAAACTTGTAAAATGTAATTTTTGTCTACATTCATATACATGTAGTAAAAAAGGTTATTTCAATATTACAGACACTCCAATTTTATTTATATGTACAGATTATTCATGCAGCAGCTATTACGGTGTCATAATATCGACTTTACGAACTTTTAACTAGTTCATTGTTTTGTCGGAATTGTAAAAACGGGTCATAATTTGTTATATGACGATTTTAATAAAACTGTACATAAGACGGATCATAAAACGGACATTACGACGGCGACGGGCTCAGCACCTGTCACGTTGTCCCGAAAATATCCTCGGTGGAAGGTGGGTCGAAGGGACTTAATTATCTAGGCGACCTATGTCTACCCCTGTATTGGGAATTTCGTGAAGATATTTATATCTGTACATTCTGGGTGTTTGTGGTTTGACCTCTGTTGACAAGTAACGTACACACAGATTCATCTTTGTGATTCTGGGTTCGATTCCCGATTGCTCCATGTAGAAAACACTTTTACTGAGTTACGGGTCAGCATATTTGTTATATGTTAGTTTCTCGGGTCAGCATATTTGTTGTAAACGTGCTTTAGCTTTAGAATGTACTTTAGCTTGTGCTTGTTAGTAGTGCTTTAGCTACTTACTTTGGGATCGGAGTAATGTATGTATGTGATGTGGTCCACATGTATTTATTTATTGGTATCATAGAAATTAATTAATTTGATATTATTCTGTATTAGACAGACTTCAAAGAGAAATCTGAAATTTTTCATCACCCATAGTAGCTATTCGCGCATTAAAATGGGCACGGGCGGGATACGAACCCATGACCTCTGCCGTATCGTGGCCACACATGAATCTCCGTGAATATGAGCCACCATGTCTCACTCGCATCAGTTGAGAAGTCGCAAAATCGTTGCAACAATCCGCAAGTTTCTATTTGTTTCTTACTTTTCACTCAGTCATTGATACCTTATGAAATGACAAAGTGTCATTATAGTGAAGTAAAAGGAATTCGCAAACAGAAATATTTATTTTGTAATCCTTTATTTACAGAAACAAAATTATGTTAATATTTAAAATACTTCTGAACTAAGAACTACTATAATCGTAGAGCCCTACTCCTCGTGGCATGGTACCAAGAGTGCTGGCTGCATTTCCACGTTCAATGGCTAGACTTAACCGTTGAGCGGGAAAAGAACCAGCCCTCTTGTCACCAGCGGCTAGGTCCAGACGCATATACAATTCCTTTAGCAGCTGCAAGGGCTATTAGTATTTTAAATAATATTTAATTTATTTTAAATATCATTAAAACTAAGTATCCTAACAAATACCTTCACGCAATTCCCTATACAGGGGTAGACAGAGGTCTAGTCTAGACAATTAAGTTCCTTCGACCCACCTTACACCGAAGATATTTTCGGGACAACGTGACAGGTGGTGAGCCCGTCGCAGTCTTTATGTCCAAGCCAACGATGTAATTCGTACATAAGTTTTAGAAAAACCCATTGGTACGAGCCTGCCACCTGGGGATCGAACTCGGGTCTCTCGACTCGAAATTCCGACCACGTAAGTATCCTAAATAATAGTTATAGAGAAATCATGTATAGAATCACCAATGTATAAAATATTACACCATATATGGTAACAGTATATATGGTAACAGTATATAGATATATGGTAAAAAAAAACTTTGAACAACGTTGAAAGATGTAATTTTTTTTTATTATTATTTTTTAACCGCCCCTGGAAAACGCCGCCCCCTACAAAGTGCCGTTCGGTGCGGACCGCACCCTCCACACCCCACTTGCTATGCCACTGTTGCCATAGGCACCTATTGTTAACACATTTATTATCACAATTATTGTTTTAAATAAAAACATACATAGATAGGAACAATTTCCCATTGATCTGATCCTTAAGTAAGCGCTTAAGTACTTATAGTATGGTATCAGAAACTGTAAAAGCACCACAAACACCTAGACCCGAGAGAATGTAGAAAAAGTGTCTTCTACATTGACCCGAGCGGAAATCGAACCCGGGACCTCTACGATGGCGACCATATGAAAACCGATGCGTTCGCCACTCGTCCATGGAGGTCGTCAAAAAGTTGAATTAGCACACACAGTAACACTAGCAGCGTCCAGCGGCTTACACTGCCTCGCCCTCTTCTCTACTTCACGACTCGCACGAGATTCTCTCATGTTCGTAGTTAACATTGACTGGTTTTGTCCACAATAACACATAATACTTATTTTGTAAATGCCCACCAATTTCACTACAACATCAAAAGACGATCCTAGAGGAGAATTTCCTCCAAAGAGCTGGGGCCCTCGGATCGCATGGTCCCTCCCCCATGTTAAAAGTTTTTTCGTTTACAGAAGAGGCAGCGCTTTGCAGCAGCAGCCATATTTCTAACTCGAGAGCCTTCCTCCAAATTCTCTACAGATGAAGCTGTAAAGGCCTCCGGGCTAACAGATCCCCGTGGATGGTTTTTAGTCGGTCTATCATAAAGTTTTAAGTCACGATAGCCGAGTTGTTGGGTGGTCGAGATTTCGAGCCGAGAGACCCGAGTTCGATCCCCAGATCGGCTCGTACCAATGGGTTTCTCAAAAACTTATGTACGAATTATATCGTTGGCTTGGACATAAAGACGGCGACGGGCTCACCACCTGTCACGTCGTCCCGAAAATATCTTCGGTGGAAGGCGGGTCTAAGGGACTTAATTGTCTAGACTAGACCTCTGTCTACCCCTGTAATGGGAATTGCGTGAAGATATTTATTTATTTTCATTTATCATAAAGTTAAAATGTCATGGCACGTCTTCTTTATCAGTCGTATTAACATCCTTTCACTCAGTCTACTTATATTTACCTACTAGCTGCCCACCGCGGCTTTGCCCGCAGTTTAACACTTAACGCGGACCCCTAATTATTTTTCTAAAACAAAAGTAGCTTATGTTACTCCTTCTAACATTAGCTATCTGCCAGTGAAAGTCCGGTCAAAATCGATCCAGCCATTTCAGAGACGAGCCGGAACAAACAGACAGACAGGCAGACAAAACTTGTAAAATGTAATTTTTGTCTACATTCATATACATGTAGTAAAAAAGGTTATTTCAATATTACAGACACTCCAATTTTATTTATATGTACAGATTATTCATGCAGCAGCTATTACGGTGTCATAATATCGACTTTACGAACTTTTAACTAGTTCATTGTTTTGTCGGAATTGTAAAAACGGGTCATAATTTGTTATATGACGATTTTAATAAAACTGTACATAAGACGGATCATAAAACGGACATTACGACGGCGACGGGCTCAGCACCTGTCACGTTGTCCCGAAAATATCCTCGGTGGAAGGTGGGTCGAAGGGACTTAATTATCTAGGCGACCTATGTCTACCCCTGTATTGGGAATTTCGTGAAGATATTTATATATTTATTTTAAAAAACTGTGGATATTTTTATAAAAAGTAATTTTGCGGAACATAGTGATGTCATCAGTGAAGGCAGGGTTCCACCAACTCTGCTTTCTAAGCCAAGAGTAGAGTAAATAAATAAATAATTAGATATCTTCTCCGAAGGTCTGCTTCTGGGGCTGATGGTCTGAGACATCCTCAAAACGCAAAAAATCCTACTGTTGTAGTGTTCTTAAAGTTATTTTTATAATGCATTAAAGTCACGATAGCCGAGTGGTTGGGTGGTCGGAATTTTGAGTGAAGAGACCCGAGTTCGATCCCCAGGTGGCGTCGTTTGCTTGGAAAGAAGAAAACGGCGACGGGCTCAGCACCTGTCACGTTGTCCCGAAAATATCTTCTGTGGAAGGTGAGTCAAAGGGACTTAATTGTCTAGAATAGACCTCTGTCTATCCCTGTATAGGGAATTGCGTGAAGATATTTATTTATTTGTTATTTTGAGAGCCTTCTTCCCAATTCTCTACAGATGAAGCTGTAAAGGCCTCCGGGATAACAGCATCCCGTGGATGGCTTTTAGTCGGTCTATCATAAAGTTTTAAGTCACGATAGCCAAGTGTTTGGGTGGTCGGGACTTCGAGTCGAGAGACCCGAGAGGGATCTCCAGGTAGGCTCGTACCAATGGGTTTCTCAAAAACTTATGTACGAATTATATCGTTGGCTTGGACATAAAGACGGCGACGGGCTCACCACCTGTCACGTCGTCCCGAAAATATCTTCGGTGGAAGGCGGGTCTAAGGGACTTAATTGTCTAGACTAGACCTCTGTCTACCCCTGTAATGGGAATTGCGTGAAGATATTTATTTATTTTCATTTATCATAAAGTTAAAATGTCATGGCACGTCTTCTTTATCAGTCGTATTAACATCCTTTCACTCAGTCTACTTATATTTACAGACTAGCTGCCCACCGCGGCTTTGCCCGCAGTTTAACACTTAACGCGGACCCCTAATTTTTTTTCTAAAACAAAAGTAGCTTATGTTACTCCTTCTAACATTAGCTATCTGCCAGTGAAAGTCCGGTCAAAATCGATCCAGCCATTTCAGAGACGAGCCGGAACAAACAGACAGACAGGCAGACAAAACTTGTAAAATGTAATTTTTGTCAACATTCATATACATGTAGTAAAACAGGTTATTTCAATATTACAGACACTCCAATTTTATTTATATGTACAGATTATTCATGCAGCTGCTATTACGGTGTCATAATATCGACTTTACGAACTTTTAACTAGTTCATTGTTTTGTCGGAATTGTAAAAACGGGTCATAATTTGTTATATGACGATTTTAATAAAACTGTACATAAGACGGATCATAAAACGGACATTACGACGGCGACGGGCTCAGCACCTGTCACGTTGTCCCGAAAATATCCTCGGTGGAAGGTGGGTCGAAGGGACTTAATTATCTAGGCGACCTATGTCTACCCCTGTATTGGGAATTTCGTGAAGATATTTATATATTTATTTTAAAAAACTGTGGATATTTTTATAAAAAGTAATTTTGCGGAACATAGTGATGTCATCAGTGAAGGCAGGGTTCCACCAACTCTGCTTTCTAAGCCAAGAGTAGAGTAAATAAATAAATAATTAGATATCTTCTCCGAAGGTCTGCTTCTGGGGCTGATGGTCTGAGACATCCTCAAAACGCAAAAAATCCTACTGTTGTAGTGTTCTTAAAGTTATTTTTATAATGCATTAAAGTCACGATAGCCGAGTGGTTGGGTGGTCGGAATTTTGAGTGAAGAGACCCGAGTTCGATCCCCAGGTGGCGTCGTTTGCTTGGGGAAAGAAGAAAACGGCGACGGGCTCAGCACCTGTCACGTTGTCCCGAAAATATCTTCTGTGGAAGGTGAGTCAAAGGGACTTAATTGTCTAGAATAGACCTCTGTCTATCCCTGTATAGGGAATTGCGTGAAGATATTTATTTATTTGTTATTTTGAGAGCCTTCTTCCCAATTCTCTACAGATGAAGCTGTAAAGGCCTCCGGGATAACAGCATCCCGTGGATGGCTTTTAGTCGGTCTATCATAAAGTTTTAAGTCACGATAGCCAAGTGTTTGGGTGGTCGGGACTTCGAGTCGAGAGACCCGAGAGGGATCTCCAGGTAGGCTCGTACCAATAGGTTTCTCAAAAACTTATGTACGAATTATATCGTTGGCTCGGACATAAATACGGCGACGGGCTCACCACCTGTCACGTTGTCTCGAAAATATCTTCGGTGGAAGGTGGGTCGAAGGGACTTAATTGTCTAGATTAGACCTCTGTCTACTCCTGTATTGGAAATAGCTTGAAGATATTTATTTATTTATTTAATATTTCCTTATATTCTCGCCATATTCATTCCTCTACCTCTATGACACGCCGCTCTCGCTAAATAAATAATAATTATTATAAGAACGCTAATTTCCGAGTGCCGCCGTGTTATATTGTTTATTACAAGAAAGCAAACTATAAGTAGAAAACCTGCCTGCATCGACAAAGAAAGAAAAATGCAAGAAATTCTATGGCCCATGGGGCATGAGGTTCTTTGTAAACGAGTAGTATACTTATTCCATTTTGTCCTACACATTAACGCAAATTCGCACCGCATACATTATTATTATAGATATTATTCCTTATGAAAGATATATTAAGGTTACATACATAAAGTTAGTAAGAAAATGATTAAATTTTATGCTTTTTAGACTGAATTAGTTTGAGTGCTCTTTAACATATGTCACTTTAAGATTGTATTGAGTGATAGGAAATGTTCTGCTTACCTAATAATTACCTGTTTTTATATGCGCATGAAGAAGCACAGCGTATATCAACCCCCGCGACGACTTAGGCGAATGATGTACGAAATACCGTGGGATTTTAGTTGGTGAGGGCGTATCGCACCATCTAAAATCCCACGGTATTTCGTCTCCACCTCTGAAAGCCTCGATAAAGCTTTTGCCCACATCCGCGGATGTTTCCATTCCACCCGTGCAGGCTACTCTAGGCAGCGGACAGCTCCCCCATGGGAGAGAGCGCATCATCTGCCGCTCAAATACGTAACCGACGCATATCTACTTGAAAGAGGTGTGTTTGTGGGTCTCGGGTTGTCATACTCATCAGGCAAAAGGCAAAAGCCTTTACTTCTCGTGAGGTGACATTCATGTAACAACAAAAGCAAGTATTCTTCTATTTACGACGTAATGAATTTCGCGCAAATGTTCCAAAATTTCTTCATAATATTCATCTTCGGTACTCCCTAAGTACTCGCGAAATGAAAAGCAATATAAAATAGGTACGTTGTATGTATTAAAAGTGAAATTTGTCGCACATGCATATAAAGAAAAGTCTAGACGGGAATCTATTTCTACGCGTACGAAGTCGCGGGCTATAAGTTAGTATTACAATATAAATAATTTAACACTGCCAGAACCAAAACTAGAAATGTACAAAGCTGGACCTTACTACAGATCTATTTTAATTTATTATAATTTGCCAGAATCAATAAAAATGATTACTATAAAAAAACAGTTTAAAATAAAACTAAAAAATCTACTTATACAAAAAAGCTATTATTTTATGAAAGAATATATGTCGGATATAACACTGAAACACTAGCATCGTACATTGGGATCGGAGCAACGTATGTGCTGTTGTCCCTATCTTTATATGTATTTATTATTATTATTAAATTCATAGAACTCATGGATTATATTTACTACCAGCCGACATTTATTAGCTTATAAAAAGTACGCGGTCAGTCAGCAATTTACATATTGAATCTACAAGAACGTTGCGCGACAGCTGAGTTGGTGATCGGTAACTCGTTCCAACAGGAATTTTAGTTTTTTTTTTTATATCTCCGTACTTATGTACGAATTGTATCGTTTGCCATTAAGACGGCGACACCCTCATCACGTCTCACGTGGTCCTTAATAAAAAATAAAATAAATATAAATATCTATACAGGGGTAGACAGAGGTCAAGTCTAGACAATTAAGTCCCTTTGACCCACCTTCCACCGAAGATATTTTCGGGACAACGTGACAGGTGGTGAGCCTGTCGCCGCCCTTATGTCCAAGCCAACGATGAAATTCGTACATAAGTTTTTGAAAAACTCATCGGTACTGCCACCTGGGGATCGAACTCGGGTCTCTCGACTCGAAATTCCGACCACCCAACAACTCGGCTATCGTGACTTGGTGGTCCTTAATAATGTAATAAATTGGGTTGGTGATGAGTTAAATTGACTAAACCTCTGACTACTCCGTTATTAGGCAAGTGCGTGAAGACGTAGACGAGTATGTTGAATGATAACACCAAGTTACATTATATACATTCTAAAACGATGTACCTGAGATTGCAAGTGTAACTTATATTGCTTCAGCTAATACAAAACCAACCGCTATTTGAACCTCCGTTAAATTGAATTGTCAAACACTGACAGCATTACTTTACATTGATTTGCGAGCCATTAAGGTAACATTGTCGCCATTAATCATACGGTATAATTTCCGACTGACTTAAGGATTAGAATAATGTTATAAACTTTAATTCCTTCAACATGTGAAGACCGGCCTTGCTCAACTCCAAAACGCATAGAAATGGCAAGCTTGGAATTGACCCTTACAGGTTGTTTTAACTCCTAGACAAGGAAAAGCATTCTATAAATTTACATAGTTCAGGAATAAATGCTACAACTGCAGAATTAGAGATAATATAATACTAACTATAGAACTAAATACAGAATTAGAGATAATAGAAATACTTTTATTTAATTATTTTTAGTCACAATTGCCGAGTGGTTGGGTGGTCGGAATTTCGAATCAAGAGACCCGTGTTCGATCGTGTGGCAGTTTCATACCAATGGGTTTTTCAAAAACTTATGTACGAATTACATCGTTGGCTTGGACATATGGACGGCGACGGGCTCACCACCTGTCACGTTGTCCCGTAAATATTGTCGGTGGAAGGGAATACAAAGGGACTTAATTGTTTAGACTAGACCTCTGTCTACCCTTGTAGAAGAATTGCATGAAGATATATATTTATTAAAATAAATAAGATATTTCTAGTTTACTTATTGTAAACCTTAAGGGTTTTACAATCAAATCTAAATGGTCGCTATAAAATGTAAGGAAATGTATGTCTGCTATTTACAGATATAACTGTTTATAAACTTATATATGCTGACTATGTGTGCACGGTGCACGACATTACTTAGACATAAATTCGAGTGGTCGGGTGATCGCCATTCGAATCAGGAGAACGGAGTTCAATCCCCAAGAGAAAAACTCGTACCAATGAGCAAAATTACTTTATGTTTACGTACGTAATTTTAAAATAAATAAATATTAAATAAATATCTCCACGCAATTCCCAATACAGGGGTAGACAGAGGTCAAGTCTAGACAATTAAGTCCCTTTGACCCACCTTCCACCGAAGATATTGTCGGGACAACGTGACAGGTGGTGAGCCCGTCGCCGCCTTTATGTCCAAGCCAACGATGAAATTCGTACATAAGTTTTTTGAAAAACTCATTGGTACTGCCACCTGGGGATCGAACTCGGGTCTCTCGACTCGAAATTTCGACCACCCAACAACTCGGCTATCGTGACTTACTTCAAAATACGTAATTTTGAAAAAATAATTTAAAAAGGTAATGTAATGTGATGAAAAAATAACGTTAGGACACAAAATGAACATTACGTATTCGACCTCCGTGGACGAGTGGCGTAGACACCGGTTTTCAAGGTATCGCCATCTCGAGGTAACGGATTCCCGGCCGGGTCAATCGAGAAATACCACTTTTTCTAGATTTTCTCTGGTCTGGGTATTTGTGGTGTCTTCGTTGTTTTCGATTCCCATAGCACAAGTGCTTTAGCACCATCCATTGGGATATGATGATATCCCTATGTATTTATTTGTCTAGATCTCTGTCTACTGTATTGAATATGGCATGAATATATATAATATTTACTTTTTTTTATTATGGTTATGTAGTAAAACGCCATATGTGACTCTCCTTAAACTTTAATACATGCTTTATCAGCTTTCCATCAGCATTGATTATAGGGCGACCTCTTATATGCCATACCCATGAAATAACATTATACTGATATGTATTTTACTACGTATTTATTAATGTTTATGATTTATGGAAAGAATATATTGTCTATGAATGAAATAGTCAAATAAAATTATCCTAAATTTTTAGTCAATGCCTAGTTCATTGACTAAAAATTTAGGATAATTTTAGTTATTAGAAAGAATTGTTAAATTCTTGGGCGCTTGCGCACGACATGTAACTGACGCCCACCAACGCGCATGACAATGTCTGAGCAAATAATATTTTATAAATTGTTTGTAGTAAAAATTTTCTAAATAATTTTAGATTTCTACTAAATATTTTACTACAATAAATTTCTTGATTTAACCAGACCACACCGTTTCCTTCCCCCATACTTTATTTTTAAGTTTTATTGTTGTTTAGATAAATTGACTTTAATCACCTACTTTTCCATATTGTTGGTGGGGCACAATATCGTCAACTAAACACTTAGAAATAAAATAATCTTGAAAAATATTTTTAATAATAATGTGGTATAGCCCTTACTAATGCAAAGACGAAATAAGAAAAAATATAACAACAGCACCATCTAGTGAATTAATGCTGAACTACGACCATTAACTCACTATTTTGATTTTATCCATGATCACAATCAATAAAATACAATCGAGTACAAGTGAGCAGGTGGCGCTTTTTAAAAAAACACAATTACAAATTCTTTATGCTCTTTTTATTTACATATTTTGGTGGGTCGAAAGTATTTAACTGTCTACACATCTTTCTACACCATTGTTAGGTATTCCTACCCTCGCTATTGCGTGAAGATTTTTTATATGTCGTAACCACATAATATCCGACATTGGTTTAGGATTTAAAGCTTAAAAAACTATACATATGACAACATACGTCCTCAGCGCACACAGAGCAGATACACACGAGCCGGCCGCCAATGTCTGCGCTGACGTCATCGTTGACGTCAGCGACGCGGCTGCAGCGCAGTTGTTCAGGACGGAGGCAGCTGCACGACACGACATAGAGTATGCTAACTCCGTGATGAGGTAGCAGAACTTTCTAGAATGTTTGACGTAGTGACAATTCGTAGTACCGAGGTAGGCAATAGTAATTGTAAGAGGTGAGGTATATACGTTGTAAATAACCGAACAAAACATACAGATTTTATGAATTACAAATACTTTTAGACATTTACATGTATGAACCGTTGATATCTTACTATCGAGGAATTCTTTTAACATAGTGACGTTGTGACGTCATGGCATGGCGACCAATTGTGGCGTGATTTTGTAGTCGCCTGATTTTTATTAATTTTTACTGTATATAAAAAATAATAATTAGAATAAATTATTATAAACAAGGTGTAATAAATACATAGATAGGGACAACATAACATACATTGTTCTGATTCCAAATTAAACAGCTAAAGCACCTGTGTTATGGTATCAGAAACAACAAAGATACCATAGACACCCAGACCCGAGAAAATGTAGAAAAGCATTGACCAAAATAACAAAACACATTTTTCAAAAACCCTCTTAGACAATTTACTTGGTAAAGGCTCTGTAATGCTATGAATTAAATTTTCCGAACGGACTATTACTTCTAATGATCACGTGACGTGTTACTGTTGCCGTGTCGCATCGGCTTAAGAAAATTTGTAATAGCAATATCATTACATTTCGAAATGTTAAACAATTTATCGGCACGACGCTTTGTTGAACGAACTAAGGCATTTAGAGGATTCAATATGTGACATTTAAGAATTAATCTCAATTCTGTTCTGTTTTGTTCCGTTTCGTTCCGTTTTTGCTGCTGGACAACTTCTAATAAGTAACGGAAATTCTAGACCTGTCTTCAAATGTCAAGAAATCGAATGATTTTTCTGTAGGTATATTTAATCGATATTTATATCTTCCAGTCACGTTATTTAAGGGCGTACTCATATATTGCTGTATATCTTTTAAACATTGCTTGCATATCCACTCATTCTCATCGTCAACTGGTTTTAGTTAATATCTTTCAGATGAAATATTTGAGCAATTCAAATACAAAATAAGGACATGTAAAATTGGTTTTCGTTATTACCCATTGTTATATAGACGTATTTTTATTCTTCAGTAAAATGAGAATAAAGAATTTGTAATTAAGTTGTGTTTTTTAACAGCGCCACCTACTCATTATAACTCAATTTTAATGAATGAAAATCAAAGTAATGAGTAAGTGATCGTAGTTCTGATTTATTTCACTAGATGGAGCTGTGGTTATATTTTTCTCATGTTTCGTCTTTGCATTAGTAAGAACTATATACCTATATACAAACCTATATACATTATAGTTAGAAATATTTTTCAAGATTACATTATTCCTAAGTGTTAAATTTATGATATTGCGCCAGACCAAAATATGGAAAAGTAAGCGATTAAAGTCAATTTAAGAACTGAACTACAATAAAATATAAGGAAATGGTGTAGTATGGATAATTCAAGAATTGTGTTATCATACAAGTAGTTTGTCCTGAGAAACCTAAAATTATTTAAAAACCTTTTTTACTACCAACAATTTAAACAACTACATAAAATTTAACTTGGTGTAATATTAAGCTATTGTGATTAAGCGCCATCTATGAAATTTCGGTAGAAAACGTTCTTTATTAGCTATCGATTCATTTGATTCCACTCACTAGATGGCAGAAATACTAATCACATAAATAGACGTGAAAAATGTATAACTTCTTCAGGAAATGAAGACAAACAAAACCAAAAATCGAAAAAAAAAACTTTTATAAATAGAAATGTTTTTAGCATTGGAAAAGATATTTTAGATAAGCAAAGAGGAAAATTCTTTATTGTTACACCTTATACTAAGGGCTACAATGGGCGGACTTAATGCCTGGTGGCATTCTCTACCAGTCAACCTTTGCTGTGGTGAGAAGTAGATGGCAGGTGCTCACAACAAAAATATAGATTAATGTTCCTATATAAATAAATATATTTATACAAACAATAAATATTTTATGGAAAAATACATAAATCTATTACATAAACTAAACGTACATAATTATACATAGATACGTAAATAATATACATAAAATATAAATATATATTAATCATTCTTAAGATAATACTCACGAACTTTCTGATACTGATGATAATATCTTGAACGAATAAGCATTCGGAGCAGATTTTATCTTCAAAGGTAGGGCGTTCCAGAGTAGTGCAGCTTGTACGGTAAAAGAGGAGTTAAAGTGTCCTGTATTATGTTGAGGAATGTGACTCCTACAGTGACACATACATTGCTCCGATCCCATTTGTAAGATGCTTTAACTTATGGTATGGGAATCAGAAACAACGAAGACCCCACAAACACCAAGACCAGAGAAAATGTAGAAAAGCATTGACCAAAATAACAAAACACATTTTTCAAAAACCCACTTAGACAATTTACTTGGTAAAGGCTCTGTAATGCTATGAATTAAATTTTCCGAACGGACTATTACTTCTAATGATCACGTGACGTGTTACTGTTGCCGTGTCGCATCGGCTTAAGAAAATTTGTAATAGCAATATCATTACATTTCGAAATGTTAAACAATTTATCGGCACGACGCTTTGTTGAACGAACTGAGGCATTTAGAGGATTCAATATGTGACATTTAAGAATTAATCTCAATTCTGTTCTGTTTTGTTCCGTTTCGTTCCGTTTTTGCTGCTGGACAACTTCTAATAAGTAACGGAAATTCTAGACCTGTCTTCAAATGTCAAGAAATCGAATGATTTTTCTGTAGGTATATTTAATCGATATTTATATCTTCCAGTCACGTTATTTAAGGGCGTACTCATATATTGCTGTATATCTTTTAAACATTGCTTGCATCTCCACTCATTCTCATCGTCAACTGGTTTTAGTTAATATCTTTCAGATGAAATATTTGAGCAATTCAAATACAAAATAAGAACACGTAAAATTGGTTTTCGTTATTACCCATTGTTATACAGACGTATTTTTATTCTTCAGTAAAATGAGAATAAAGAATTTGTAATTAAGTTGTGTTTTTTTAAATAAGCGCCACCTACTCATTATAACTCAATTTTAATGAATGAAAATCAAAGTAATGAGTAAGTGATCGTAGTTCTGATTTATTTCACTAGATGGAGCTGTGGTTATATTTTTCTCATGTTTCGTCTTTGCATTAGTAAGACCTATATACCTATATATAAACCTATATACATTATAGTTAGAAATATTTCTCAAGATTACATTATTCCTAAGTGTTAAATTTATGATATTGTGCCAGACCAAAATATGGAAAAGTAAGTGATTAAAGTCAATTTAAGAACTGAACTACAATAAAATATAAGGAAATGGTGTAGTATGGATAATTCAAGAATTGTGTTATCATACAAGTACATTGTCCTGAGAAACCTAAAATTATTTAAAACCTTACTACTACTACCCTACTACCAACAATTTAAACAACTACATAAAATTTAACTTGGTGTAATATTAAGCTATTGTGATTAAGCGCCATCTATGAAATTTCGGTAGAAAACGTTCTTTATTAGCTATCGATTCATTTGATTCCACTCACTAGATGGCAGAAATACTAATCACATAAATAGACGTGAAAAATGTATAACTTCTTCAGGAAATGAAGACAAACAAAACCAAAAATCGAAAAAAAAAACTTTTATAAATAGAAATGTTTTTAGCATTGGAAAAGATATTTTAGATAAGCAAAGAGGAAAATTCTTTATTGTTACACCTTATACTAAGGGCTACAATGGGCGGACTTAATGCCTGGTGGCATTCTCTACCAGTCAACCTTTGCTGTGGTGAGAAGTAGATGGCAGGTGCTCACAACAAAAATATAGATTAATGTTCCTATATAAATAAATATATTTATACAAACAATAAATATTTTATGGAAAAATACATAAATCTATTACATAAACTAAACGTACATAATTATACATAGATACGTAAATAATATACATAAAATATAAATATATATTAATCATTCTTAAGATAATACTCACGAACTTTCTGATACTGATGATAATATCTTGAACGAATAAGCATTCGGAGCAGATTTTATCTTCAAAGGTAGGGCGTTCCAGAGTAGTGCAGCTTGTACGGTAAAAGAGGAGTTAAAGTGTCCTGTATTATGTTGAGGAATGTGACTCCTACAGTGACACATACATTGCTCCGATCCCATTTGTAAGATGCTTTAACTTATGGTATGGGAATCAGAAACAACGAAGACCCCACAAACACCAAGACCAGAGAAAATGTAGTAAAAGTGTTTTCTCTGCATTGACCGACTATGAATCGAACCCGGGACCCTGAGATGGCGAAACTGGTGTTTACGCCACTCGTCGTCGTAGTGCTAAGTGTGGTGGTTATGAGATCTATTTTATCTATTTTAAAACATTGCTTGCATCTCCACTCATTCTCATCGTCAACTGGTTTTAGTTAATATCTTTCAGATGAAATATTTGAGCAATTCAAATACAAAATAAGAAATACTAAAATTGGTTTTCGTTATTACCCATTGTTATACAGACGTATTTTTATTCTTCAGTAAAATGAGAATAAAGAATTTGTAATTGTTGTGTTTTTAATAAGCGCCACCTACTCATTATAACTCAATTTTAATGAATGAAAATCAAAGTAATGAGTAAGTGATCGTAGTTCTGATTTATTTCACTAGATGGAGCTGTGGTTATATTTTTTTCATGTTTCGTCTTTGCATTAGTAAGAACTATATACCTATATATAAACCTATATACATTATAGTTAGAAATATTTCTCAAGATTACATTATTCCTAAGTGTTAAATTTATGATATTGTGCCAGACCAAAATATGGAAAAGTAAGTGATTAAAGTCAATTTAAGAACTGAACTACAATAAAATATAAGGAAATGGTGTAGTAGTATGGATAATTCAAGAATTGTGTTATCATACAAGTACATTGTCCTGAGAAACCTAAAATTATTTAAAAACCTTTTTTACTACCAACAATTTAAACAACTACATAAAATTTAACTTGGTGTAATATTAAGCTATTGTGATTAAGCGCCATCTATGAAATTTCGGTAGAAAACGTTCTTTATTAGCTATCGATTCATGTGATTCCACTCACTAGATGGCAGGAATACTAATCACATAAATAGGTGTGAAAAATGTATAACTTCTTCAGGAAATGAAGACAAACAAAACCAAAAATCGACAATATGTAAAAAAAACTCTTATAAATAGAAATGTTTTTAGCGTTGGAAAAGATATTTAAGATAAGCAGAGAGGAAAATTCTTTATTGTTACACCTTATACTAAGGGCCACAATGGGCGGACTTAATGCCTGGTGGCATTCTCTACCAGTCAACCTTTGCTGTGGTGAGAAGTAGATGGCAGGTGCTCACAACAAAAATATAGATTAATGTTCCGATATAAATAAATATATTTATACAAACAATAAATATTTTATGGAAAATACATAAATCTATTACATAAACTAAACGTACATAATTATACATAGATACGTAAATAATATACATAAAATATAAATATATATTAATCATTCTTAAGATAATACTCACGAACTTTCTGATACTGATGATAATATCTTGAACGAATAAGCATTCGGAGCAGATTTTATCTTCAAAGGTAGGGCGTTCCAGAGTAGTGCAGCTTGTACGGTAAAAGAGGAGTTAAAGTGTCCTGTATTATGTTGAGGAATGTGACTCCTACAGTGACACATACATTGCTCCGATCCCATTTGTAAGATGCTTTAACTTATGGTATGGGAATCAGAAACAACGAAGACCCCACAAACACCAAGACCAGAGAAAATGTAGTAAAAGTGTTTTCTCTGCATTGACCGACTATGAATCGAACCCGGGACCCTGAGATGGCGAAACTGGTGTTTACGCCACTCGTCGTCGTAGTGCTAAGTGTGGTGGTTATGAGATCTATTTTATCTATTTTAAAACATTGCTTGCATCTCCACTCATTCTCATCGTCAACTGGTTTTAGTTAATATCTTTCAGATGAAATATTTGAGCAATTCAAATACAAAATAAGAACACGTAAAATTGGTTTTCGTTATTACCCATTGTTATACAGACGTATTTTTATTCTTCAGTAAAATGAGAATAAAGAATTTGTAATTATTATATTGGCTACTACCATTACCACTCAAGAGTAAACTTATGAGTTCCAAATCTTTGAATAACGAGCGAAAACGTAGCACTGACCCCTGTAACCAATCTGAGACACTGTGTCTGTACTTACTTACTTATCTTCACGTACAGTCCCTGACGGTAGCTAGAGAGAACAGATCGCCAAGTGTTACGATCCTTACATTCCTCTTTCACTTTTTTCAGATTCATCATCTTCTTCATACATGCACCGTGTCTCTTATGTACAATTTCATACTTTATAACTTGAAATCATTAGCTGAAGGCTATCTCTCTCTCTCTCTCAACCCCTTAAAATTTATTAGAATCAGAGGAAGCACCCTGGTGTATGGTATTAGCTGATAACATTGTTCTTGTCGGAGAAAATGCACTTGAGGTCCAGAGCAAGCTGTATATTTGTGGCCGAAACCATTTAGAAGTTTTTGATTGATTGACTGTTTACACCGAAACGAAGTTTCGAAGAAACTGAAAATTAGGAGCCCTCTTCCTAGGGAGGAGACGCAGCGAAGCGTGGCCGGGTGCAGCTGCTATGTATTAGAGATTTAAAAAACTATTTTAGTTTAAGATACTCACCGGATAACCACATGACTTTGCCCCACGCCATCTTACTGTCGTTTCATTTCCATGGGAGAATTGTGTCTATTTATACAAAGAAAAGGTAATAATATTCCAATTGTTTTATTAACAATTTCAAATCAGAAATAGATGAAATTAAAGTGAAACTAATGTTTAGTTTTGTTTAAAATGCATATAATGTTTTATTTTACGTTATGTTGTAAGTTAAAATATTTTCAAGATTACATTATTCCTAAGTGTTAAATTTATGATATTGTGCCAGACCAAAATATGGAAAAGTAAGCGATTAAAGTCAATTTAAGAACTGAACTATGGCAACAATAAAATATAAGGAAATGGTGTAGTATGGATAATTCAAGAATTGTGTTATCATACAAGTAGTTTGTCCTGAGAAACCAAAAATTATTTAAAAACCTTTTTTACTACCAACAATTTAAACAACTACATAAAATTTAACTTGGTGTAATATTAAGCTATTGTGATTAAGCGCCATCTATGAAATTTCGGTAGAAAACGTTCTCTATTAGCTATCGATTCATTTGATTCCACTCACTAGATGGCAGAAATACTAATCTCATAAATAGACGTGAAAAATGTATAACTTCTTCAGGAAATGAAGACAAACAAAACCAAAATCGAAAAAAAAAAAAAAACTTTATAAATAGAAATGTTTTTAGCATTGGAAAAGATATTTTAGATAAGCAAAGAGGAAAATTCTTTATTGTTACACCTTATACTAAGGGCTACAATGGCGGACTTAATGCCTGGTGGCATTCTCTACCAGTCAACCTTTGCTGTGGTGAGAAGTAGATGGCAGGTGCTCACAACAAAAATATAGATTAATGTTCCTATATAAATAAATATATTTATACAAACAATAAATATTTTATGGAAAAATACATAAATCTATTACATAAACTAAACGTACATAATTATACATAGATACGTAAATAATATACATAAAATATAAATATATATTAATCATTCTTAAGATAATACTCACGAACTTTCTGATACTGATGATAATATCTTGAACGAATAAGCATTCGGAGCAGATTTTATCTTCAAAGGTAGGGCGTTCCAGAGTAGTGCAGCTTGTACGGTAAAAGAGGAGTTAAAGTGTCCTGTATTATGTTGAGGAATGTGACTCCTACAGTGACACATACATTGCTCCGATCCCATTTGTAAGATGCTTTAACTTATGGTATGGGAATCAGAAACAACGAAGACCCCACAAACACCAAGACCAGAGAAAATGTAGTAAAAGTGTTTTCTCTGCATTGACCGACTATGAATCGAACCCGGGACCCTGAGATGGCGAAACTGGTGTTTACGCCACTCGTCGTCGTAGTGCTAAGTGTGGTGGTTATGAGATCTATTTTATCTATTTTAAAATATTGCAATGTTTTTTAAAACTACGTACTTTAATAGGCACAGGCTTTGGTGGTTGTACCGGCGCAGGTCTGACAACTATAGGCGACGGCTTCGGTGGATATACAGGCTCAGGTTTTACTTTAATTGGTTCAGGGGCGGGTGGTTGCACTGGGACTGGCTTGACGTAGATAGGAGCTGGGGCATCTGGTTGAACTTGGATGGGTCCCGGTCGGACTGCGATCGGCGAAGGTTGCCGGAAACGAATCTGACCTGGGCTCATAACCAGGGAACCTGAAATGGGTAGCAATTCTTTTATATAAAGAGTAGCGTTGCACTTTTAACTCGAACACAAATACATTTTATTGCATTTTTATTTAATAAATGTTTCTTATTAACAACACATTTCTTTATTTAGTATATAAGAAAAATAACAATTAATCGAATATCGAAACTTATAGGTATGGTACGTCTCAAAAGTATATTTACATGCGTAGACTGCACAACATGTTTTCCTTTTTGGTTTCAACTTGACAAAATTTAATTATTATATTGGCTACTACCATTACCACTCAAGAGTAAACTTATGAGTTCCAAATCTTTGAATAACGAGCGAAAACGTAGCACTGACCCCGTAACCAATCTGAGACACTGTGTCTGTACTTACTTACTTATCTTCACGTACAGTCCCTGACGGGGTAGCCAGAGAGAACAGATCGCCAAGTGTTACGATCCTTACATTCCTCTTTCACTTTTTTCAGATTCATCATCTTCTTCATACATGCACCGTGTCTCTTATGTACAATTTCATACTTTATAACTTTAAATCATTAGCTGAAGGCTATCTCTCTCTCTCTCTCTCTCAACCCCTTAAAATTTATTAGAATCAGAGGAAGCACCCTGGTGTATGGTATTAGCTGATAACATTGTTCTTGTCGGAGAAAATGCACTTGAGGTCCAGAGCAAGCTGTATATTTGTGGCCGAAACCATTTAGAAGTTTTTGATTGATTGACTGTTTACACCGAAACGAAGTTTCGAAGAAACTGAAAATTAGGAGCCCTCTTCCTAGGGAGGGAGACGCAGCGAAGCGTGGCCGGGTGCAGCTGCTATGTATTAGAGATTTAAAAAACTATTTTAGTTTAAGATACTCACCGGATAACCACATGACTTTGCCCCACGCCATCTTACTGTCGTTTCATTTCCATGGGAGAATTGTGTCTATTTATACAAAGAAAAGGTAATAATATTCCAATTGTTTTATTAACAATTTCAAATCAGAAATAGATGAAATTAAAGTGAAACTAATGTTTAGTTTTGTTTAAAATGCATATAATGTTTTATTTTACGTTATGTTGTAAGTTAAAAATATTTTGCAAATGAGATGTTAAATATTTTTAAATTATTTTAATCGGATGATTTCATTAAAATAACACAAAATGTAAAGTATGCAGTGTAAATGTAAACACTGCATTTTATCTGATTCGCTGCGGACTCCTTGACATACGTTTACGCGGACATTGTTGTTAGCTGAGCTCGGCCACGTTGGTTACACTGCTGCTCAGTTTGTTTTCACTTTTCTCACTTCGCCTCGTGACAGAGAGTGCAAATGCACTATTACGTTACATATATACATACATATTTACGTTACTTAAGCTTTATCTGTTACGTACTGGCAGCTCCGCAGTAGTGACTTCTTTATGAAATATAAGCGAGAAAACATTCTCCAGTTCCTTTAAACCTGGCAGACTACGAACCAACTCTAAGACGGCGATAGGCTCACCATCTGTTATTTTGCTTCAAATCAGGTCCAATGAAATGTGGATCAAAAAAATTTAATTATTTGGGCCTCTGACTACTGAGTT
>JAGSMR010000339.1:0-60359 GCA_029286605.1 Sericinus montela | reverse complement strand
ATAAGCGAATGATAAAGTTTCATGACCTCTGGCTAATTAATTATTTTATAAATTATTACACATTCCCCAATATAGGGATATTGGGAAACGTGATATTAAATAATTTATATGGAAACCCGTCACAAAAATACGAACCAAAATGAAGCAGATCGGTGACGGGCAGCAGCGACGAAGCGCAAGGTGTTTGGTGCGATCGGTAACCCGCTTGCTGCAGTGGTGATTATGGCAAACCTCCAGTATGGGTCTCTGTCTTGCAGTGAAGTGTACAAGCCGTGATAATGATGATGATGATTTAGTATAAAATCGTCACAGTCGTAGAACAAAGACTGTTCTGCAAATCTACAACTTTACAGGAAAGCGATGCAAAGTTTTTAAATCACGTTTTATTGGCTAATATGGAAACGGCTAAAACATTTTACTTGAAATTTGGAAACATTACTATGAAAAGACTTTTACAATGTAACCTGAACCTGAGAATATGAATCTCTAATAAGGCTAGATTTTCTGAAAAGTCAGATATATTGTTGTTCTTTGGACTTAAATTAAAAGTTAAAGATGATATTTTATTAATAAGAAAATGTCACGCTTATTAAAAGTTTTTCATCACTTTTATATAGGTACAAAACAGATTTATCAAAATTGAGCATAGAAACTTTTATTACAAAGTAGAACATTATTTAAATACTACAAAACAAAAAAATCACTCTTCTTAAAGTAATCATAACAAAAACAAAATATAAAACTCTCTCTGGTATTTGTGTCTGGTATCTGGTATTGTGTATCTATTGGATATTCATGGGCGGCGGTAATCACTAACTATCACGTGAGCCACTTGCTCGTTTGCCTCCCTTCCCTATAAAAACGCCTTTTTCTTTACTTATTTTTTGCTCTTATAAAACATTAAGGAACGTTTCATAGGAAAATTGGTTTTATAATGGGTACTGTAATTTACGTTTGTCTTTTTGGGTTCGTTTCGTGGCGTTAAGTAGTTTCGAACATCGCTGTAAATAGAGAAAGAAAGAAATAAGAAAAGAAAGAAATACCTTTATTCACTAACTAAATATAACATATAATAAATAAACAAACCTCGAAAATACTGGAATTAAACTGACCATACAGTTTGTAAGTCATGATAGCCGAGTGGTTGGGTGGTCGGAATTTCAGGTCAAGAGACCCGAGTCCGATCCCCAGGTGGCTGGCGAATTATATCGTTCGAAGTATCGTTGGCATCAGACACCGGCGATTAATTTTATCAAGTTGATTGTAAAGTTTCGGAGAGGGTCCCAAAGAAGAAGGGCCAGAAATAAATGTAAAAAATTTAGAATCATTTAGGATTATATTGTAAGCATTTATTATTACCTCATCTTCCATACCGACAGAGGAGAGGAGGTAACCATTACTATAATCGCCACGATTATAGAAATGGTTACCATCTATCAAAATCAAAGTAATTTTTAAGACTTTTCTTTTAGTAACCTATTACGACACTCACGAAAAGAGTGAGGCATACTCCTACGCCGTAGCTCTACGACGTAGGACGACCCGCCACAATATGGGGTGACGACTTGCACTATATTTTATTTCATTTAGTATTACATATCTTAGTATTACATGTCTTATTGTTTAGTGGTTTAACAATTCATTTGACTATTGTACGAAGTTTAGCCTTGACAGCTATACTAGTATAAAATATGTAATCGTTGGCAATGTTCAGTAGTTGACTTTTATCAAATCACTTGACTGTTTTGATGAGGATATGATGATAACATAAGGGGTTGCCGTGTGGTATCGGCGTAAGATTATACCTTTCTTCCCGTGGGTGACGTAACACCTGACTAATGGAAAAGTCTTAAAATATCATCGGCTTCCGACAAATAGCGGGATGACTATTTCAGAAAATACCAGATCAAAATTTCACAGACCGCGCGTTCATCACCGACTGTGTGACAGCGGCCAACCATACATTTTGCAGATTTGACAGCCCAATTTCAAAAGTTTTAATTTTACAATTAATTTTAATTTTTTTAGTTACTTTCATGTTATTATTGTCAATATTTTAAACTATGTTTTTTCAGAATATTAAAAACATTTTTTACTCGAGTATTAGAAGTTCTTCAAACGACTTTTATAGACCTTTATATGAGATAAAGGGACTGTCGAAATGAGAAATCAACAAGTTTACAAATTATATCGCAGTTACCATGAATCTTATACGTCCAAATATTTTGCGTCAACATTTTGTGAACTGTATAAATGTATTCCTTTATTTATATTTGTTATTATGTCTGAAAGGCTACAGCCTTAATTATCCCAATAAATCATTGGTGGAACATGCTAGCGTGGACATTATGGAAGTAAAATAAACAAGTCAAGGGATATATGAGGGCCTCATTAAAACTTTGCATCAAGAAAAACAGCCGTATCCACAAAGCTCAACTCTTCCTCATTTATTAGTACATTTTTATCACCCAAATGTTTAACATTAGATGTAGAAAATTTTATAAACTTAGTCTTATTGCTATTTAAACGTAAATTATTAGCATTGAACCAATGGACTATTTTTGACAGCAATTTTAGACATGACAAGTGTAACAATATGTCGTTTGATTTTAAATATTACAGAGGTATCATCAACAAATAAAACTATATCGTATTCAATCCCTAGTAAGGACAAGAAATGAACCGAGAATCGAGCCCTGCGATACGCCCATAGCTACCGTCCATCCGACCGATTACAAAGTCCGTTACCTTTAGTTGTTTTGCTTTTGTTTCGAAAACTTGATTGTCACAATATGAATTGATTATTAGGCTTTATTAGGCTAGATATCTGAAGTTGAGGTAATTAAATTTAAGGTAAGGAGAAAAATTTAACAGAACTTATTGAATGGGTTGCCACAAAATTATATGGGACATGGAACAATA
The DNA here is from genome assembly GCA_029286605.1 of Sericinus montela. Classification (NCBI taxonomy): domain Eukaryota; kingdom Metazoa; phylum Arthropoda; class Insecta; order Lepidoptera; family Papilionidae; genus Sericinus; species Sericinus montela. Next base: position 57,437 of record JAGSMR010000339.1, on the reverse strand, counting down.
TATATTTGAAGATACGGTTGAGTTAGAAGTAGTCCGTGAAAGCTTTTATTTTGGAAAAATTATTGATCGGACATTAGAAGAAAATAGTTACATCGAAGCTTTAATGGCGAAGTGAAAAGAACTATATGAATAAATTTCAATAGGGATACATTTAATTCTTATCGGAACAAATACATTACAGTATTATCTTTATTATAACTTATTCATTGCTATTTCAATGAAGAATACTCGATTTCTTGTTACGTCTTTACATGTCTAATAACCTGCTATCAAATCTGTTATTAATTATCTATGATAAAATTTAAATAAATAAATACAAAGAAATATTTTATATAAATTAACACAAAAATGATTAACCACCAGTGTCGATTTGAGTTGGTTATATAAATATTTATATAAAAATAACTACTCATTAAAACTGTTATATATTAACAAATTTTACGAGAAAAAAACTAATTTAAAAAACCACGATAAAGCCAACATCTAAAATATCATCTACGCAACATTAACCACAAATACTATAAAGATAGACAAACATTCCTTGTTTTTCAATAATATAAAAATAAATGACCTACTTTCCTCTGCATACCCGACCCAGGAAACTGAAATAAGTTACAGCAATAATCCTTTGAACGCCGCGTGGCCTTATTTTCATCTCGAGATGTTTAAAGACTAAGTGTGTTATGATCCGACTGTCTCAGGATTAACAGGCGTTAAGTGAATTAGAACGCTCTTAATTATGGCATGAATGCTGCGTCGAAGTGGTATTAAGCCTTTTCATTAAAACAAATATTTATATTAATAAAGCATGCGATATTTCGTATAAATAATTAAAATCTCTTATTCATCTTATTAAGATTACAAATTTTTATAATCTTAATAAGATGAACAAGAAATGTACAAAAGAGTATGTGGATTTATTAAATTTCTTTTCTAAATTTCTCAATAATTTAATAAAAATTCATCTCTGGAAACAAAAAGTTAACGATCAAGGATAAGAACACGATGAACCCAATGTAGTACTGGTATTTTACCTCAAAAACATAGGTCTAGACAGAGTTCTAGACAATAAAGTCTGAAAACATGTTGATATGGTCATATGGTTCACGGTGACAGGCTCACCACCTGACACCACGTGATAAGTTATCACTGAGTTTATGTCCAAGCCAACGATAATGAACGAAATCCTACATAAGTTTCTAAAAAAAAAAAACATTGATACGAGCATACATCCTGGGGTACGTACTCAGGTCTTCTGATACGGGATGAAAAAAAGAAGTAATGGATATGTTTTTTCCCTGTGGGACCCGTGGGGAAAAAGGCGGTAAATTGTTAAACAGATAAACAATTTACCACCACCTTTTTCCCACATCATCAAGAGGTCATAAGACGTGACTGTGGTACAGCCCGCATAGTCGCAACATCTACAATAAACCAAAATTAAGACCATAAAATAAGACCGACGTCGGTCAGCAGTGTCTGAGATGCGAGGTATCTGGTACTGCGATCGACAATCTGTTTGCCAAGCGTGGCGAGTATGCCAAATCCTCCCTAAGGAAAAGCCCCAATTCTGACAATGGACTTTTACAGAGCATTAAGTAAGTAAAATATATTTGATTGTTATGTAAAAAAAAAAAACATTGATACGAGCATACATCCTGGGGTACGTACTCAGGTCTTCTGATACGGGATGAAAAAAAGAAGTAATGGATATGTTTTTCCCTGTGGATCTGTGGAAAAGGCGGTAAATTGTTAAGCAGATAAACAATTTACCACCACCTTTTTGCCACATCATCAAGAGGTCATAAGACGTGACTGTGGTACAGCCCGCATAGTCGCAACATCTACAATAAACCAAAATTAAGACCATAAAATAAGACCGACGTCAGTCAGCAGTGTCTGAGATGCGAGGTATCTGGTACTGCGATCGACAATCTGTTTGCCAAGCGTGGCGAGTATGCCAAATCCTCCTTAAGGAAAAGCCCCAATTCTGACAATGGACTTTTACAGAGCAGTAAGTAAGTAAAATATATTTGATTGTTATGTAAAAAAAAACATTGCAGATTGACCTATTTTTCTAATTATTGCATATAAAAGGAATGGCAAATAAAATGCGCACATGAGCGAAGTAAGCAGAAAGCCACTCCTACGCTTACTCTAATCTTATTATAGGTAGGTTTATTTGCTTTAATTCCTTGAATATTTAATTCATGTTCATATTCAAGTCGCTTAAGTTACGAGTTCCTATATCAGAGGCTTGTTAAATATACATTTATCTACTATAAATACAATTTGGGACCGAACAAAAGATTCTCCATGGACAAAGGTGAAACACATTTGCATTACGAATACACATAATTTCATAATTCACATAATTTTCTGATGGCGATTGTATGACTACTTTTTAACATTTAATTAAATAATTGCATAGTGGAGTTCATCAATATCAGATTGGACATATATCTGCAGGTCGTCTGCATATAGATGGTACGAACAATAATATTAGAAATGATAAAAATTATGAGTCACGATAGCCGAGTGGTTGGGTGGTCGGAATTTCGAGTCAAGAAACCCGAGTTCGATCCCCAGGTGGAAGGTTCGTACCAATGGGTTTTTCAACTTACGTTACTTACAAAACTTACGTTCGAATTATATTGTTGGCTTGGACATAAAGACAGCGACAGGCTCACCACCTGTAACGTTGTCCCGAAAATATCTTCGGTGGAAGGTGGTTCATTGTTAAATGTCTAGACTAGACTTCTGTCTAGTCCTGTATTGGGAATTGCGAGAAGATTTTTATTTATTTATTTATTATTTACTTAATTACATACATACATACATATAATCACGCCTCTTTCCCGTAGGGGTAGGCAGAGACCACTTCTTTCCACTTGCTACGATCCTTACATACTTGTTTCGCTTCGTCCACTTTCATTATTCCCTTCATACATTCTCTTCGATTCAGGGTACTCTTGACCTTTTTTCAGGACGTCCCTGATTTGTCTCGAAACGTCTGCCTAGGTCTTCCCCTTCCTACACTTCCATTCACACTCGCCTTATATGCTTTTTTCGTCAATAGTTCTTCATTCATTCTCCCGACATGGCCAAACCATCTTAGCATACCTTTCTCAATTTTAGTCACTACATCTTCTTTCAGACCACAACGTTTAAATTAAATAAGTAATTATTAATGAAATAAGTTATAATAATAATATTAATTAAGGGTTATAATAATAAGATTAAATTAATAATAATATGTGTAATAATAATATTACTTAATTAAATAAGTATATTCACCCCAAACGTTAACCACTTGATCCCTTCAAAAAAAAAGCTTGTTACAATAACATAATCAAAGAAATGAGAAAATGCGGAGCTATTATTGAAATAGGTTTATCATTTATAAATGATTTACTTGTCCATGACTTAGTAAAGCAGCAGCTCATTTCTCTCGGTAAGTAGAACATTACGCGACAGCCCGCGCGGATAAAATTACGGTTAATATCATTTGCATAACAAAACCCCCACATGATGAGTCGGTAATGTTATTTTATTTGACACAAAGTTAATAAATAAAATCTCACAACAAAGGTACTTTGATCTAAGTCGACGCGGCATTAGAGGCGGCTTAATTGGGTATAAACCCTGGCTATAAAGCCACGATAGCCGAGTAGTTGGGTGATTGGAATTCGACTCAAGAGGTCCGAGTTCATCCCCAGGTCATAGGTATCGTACATAGGTTTTTCAAAAGCTAATGTACGATTTATATCGTTAGCTTGGATATAAAGATGCGATAAGCTCACCACCTGTCATATTATCCCAAAAAAGCAATTACAAAATATAAAAATAAAACGTATAAATAATATATAAATAATATATAAACAGTCGGGATCGTACGTATACACAGACAGGGACAACATCACCAAAGTAAGCAGCTTTAGCACTTGTGTTATATAGATGGTACCACAAACAGCCATATTCGAGAAAATGTCGATAACCCCGATGCCCTCAGAGCTAACACAATAAAACCAGTCAGTAGACCACTCTTCCACGCAGGTCTTGAAACGTGTGTTATGTTTTCTATCTCTGTAATTATTTATTTATTGTTATATTTATTGAATAGTAACGACAGCCGAGTGGTTGGGTTGTCGAAATTTCAAGCCAAGAGGTGGCAGACTCGCACCAAAGGTTTTTCACAAACGACTTACACTTTTGTACGAAATACATCGTTGGGTTGGACATAAAGACGGCGACTGGCTCACCACCTGTCACGTTGCCCCGAAAATATCTTCGGTGGAAGGTGGGTCAAAGGGACTTAATTGTCTAGACTAGACCTCTGTCTACCCCTGTATAGGGAATTGCGTGAAGATATTTATTATTATATTTATGCATTAAAAATAGTATAAATAATTAAAAATGAAATAAAAATTAAGTCGTAAAAAGCGGATTATACTATTTTTAAATTACAAATAAATATATAAATACATAAATACATACACAGATAGGAACAACAGCATATGCATTGCTCTGATTCCAAAGTAAGTTGCTTAAGGACTTGTGTTATGAAATTGAAACCAACGAAGACACTACAGTTTACGGTTACTCTGTGGTATCCCACTGCTAGGCAAAGGTCTCCCTAAAACTTGTTTCAGTATAAAATATATTGGTACACACATCTAACTTTGTCCATATATCCGATGCGTTGTCCCCGAAGCGACTTGTTTCCAAATGAATATGTCACAAGTGTATCATTTGTTTTCTGACCAGAATCGCGCGGTAAACCTTACAGTTTGGTCTACGTATCTGTTAGGACGAATTTTTGTGGATTTTAAAGCACGTAAACTATTTTGGGATTTTTGTTATTAAAATAACAGGAGATTTAAAAAAAATCCAATGACACGCACGTTATTCAAACTCACGACCTCCGCCGTACCGTGACGACACTCTTACCTCCGTGCCACGGTCCCACATGCATCAGTTAAAATTTATTACGCTTTTTAGGAACAATTTCAGTAGACAAGTGGTGGACTGACACGAGTTTTAATGATGTCGCGAGCTCTGAGGTCCCGGGTTCGATTTCCGGTCGGGTTAATGAAGAAAACACTTTTTCTACATATACTCGGGTCTGGGTGTTTGCGGTTTGTTGTTTCTGATTCCATAATAGGTACTTAAGGTACTTACTTTGGGATCACAGCAATGTATGTGGTATGTATCTATGTGATGATATGTGTATGTATGTATGTATGTATATACGTTGGCAATATCTTGCGGAAATCGAGCTAACTTGTAACTTAATTTACATAATTTTACAGTTTTGTTGACATCAATGCGATACCTACACTTATTGGTGTCCAGAATCAATCGCTCTAAGGAAAGGGTCGAAGGGAATAGGCTTAAAAATGCAATTGCCAATAAGTGATAGGTTGTTAAGATGGAAGAAGTTCTAAAATGTCTAACACGACCAGTTTCACGCAGCTCCGACGCGGATATGTCGCTTCACTTTACATCTATTGCTGTTTTTGTCGTATTTTATTTCGTTTTTATGTTTGGATTTTTGGCAACTTTCTAAAACGAAAACGAAACGAAAAAAAAGGTTTGTTTTCGTTCTGCCGACTGTAATAAATTTTTTTTGTGATTTATGACTTTTGTTTTGTGGATTTGTAACTACAACAGTCAGATCAAAAGATACTTATTCATGCCTACGGGTATCACAATATTGAGGTAGACGAGATGGTGAATTTAATCCTTTAGGCTAACTTTTCACGCCAGAGCTTATTTGGAAAAACGTCGGAAGCCTATCATCTAAATATATTTGAGATTTATTATATGAGATGTGACATTTATTTCTTCTCTTCTAACGAAAACTTAGTTTAGTTCTCAATGTGTTTAGTAATTCGATGCCGATCGATGAAACTTTATATGTGGCCTCTATTTTCAGCCATTTTATTTATAGTTATAAATAACACAAAGTTTTAATTTATAAGTTCCTTTAACTTCAGCTGACTTGGATTGCTTCATAGTTATTCGTTAGAGGCGTAACTTCTGCCGATGGCCTTGTACTAGTTTCTCTGTAAGGAACAACATAAAAGTTCAGCATAAATATGCTTTAAATATATATAAAATTGCATAATAAAAATTAAAGTTGGCGTTATCGTATTGTCAATTCCTAACTGAAAAGTCAGGATTATCTAATTGTCACTTGCAAAAGGGATAATAGATGGCGCCTATGCCGATAAACAAGGCATAAGTAATATAAGAGAATACAGAGTTAACATTTCAACTGATACGTGTAAGACACGGTGGCTCGGAGGTAAGAGCGTCGACACGGATCGGCGAAGTTCGCGGGTTTGAATCCCGCCCGTGTCAGGTGAAATTTTAACTTTTTTCTCTTTAATTTAATAACAGTATATATTTACATGGAGAAACATTTATACATATATGTTATTCATGACTAGAATACAAATATTCATATTCTTCACACAAATCTTTAACCCCGTGAGATTCGAATACTTAACCTTTAGTTTCTATAGAAGACATTATTTTTGGGACAAAGCGATAGTTAGTGTGCCTGTCAGCGACAGTCTTTAAATCCAAGCCAACGATATAAATCATACATAAACCTCATACGTAAGACGCGACTATGGAAAAGCCCTTTAAAAATGCAATGGGTAAAATCTTCTTAAAATCAATTGAACCGCCTTCAAAACAAACACAAAATAACCTTATTAGCTAAAATTGTTAATTTAAATGAAACATTCTTATTAACACTACTTATAATAGTGACTGATTTTTTTTCTCCTTATATACTCCTGGGTGACTTGTAGATAATGCCTTGAGGCAATAAGTCCGCCAATTGTATATTCAATTATGTGTGCTATAAAGTTTCTTAATAATAATAATAATATATACATCCTAAGGGATGGCACCGTCGACATCTGTCGAGCTTGTCGCCATCCTGGGGAGTCGCTTCGGCATGTCATCTCCGGTTGTTCCATGCTTTCTAACTCTGAGTATCTGCATAGACACAACTTAGTAGCCAGGATTTTACATCAGGAGCTCGCCCTTAAATACGGTCTCGTCGGACGGAAACTGCCTTACTATAAGTACTCTCCGGAGGCCGTGCTCGAAAATGTCCGAGCCAGGCTTGGGGCCGTTCCATCATCACGGACAGAACGATTCTGGCAAATAAGCTTGATATCGTGTTGATGGACCGGTCACAGTCAAGGATATTTTTGGTGGACATTACCATCCCGTATGACGAGAACCTCGTGAAAGCCGAAACAGACCTAAAGACGAAATATCTGGACCTGGCTCACGAGGTGACCGACATGTGGGGTGGGGTTCCCGCTGAAATTATTCCTATAGTTGTTTCTGTGAATGGGTTAATCCCTGTCAGCCTCGCTGGACATGTGAGGCGACTGGGACTCCATGACTATTCGCATTAATACAAAAAACTTCAATCTGTTAACTTAAAATTCATGTACAGCGTAATTTCGTGATGGAGGGTGGCGCTATGGTGTTAGCGGATGGTGGGCCGCTATACGGGCCGCTCCGAGCTCAAGTGCAGAAGGCGGTGCTCCTCGATACAGCCCGCATCGTCCGCCGGTTTCTCTCCCTGTCGCCCTAACCCTTGGCCGTCTGGTGTCCCCTGTCGAGGGCTTCCGTCTGGTTTGGTCTTAATATTCATTTATTATTTTTATGTATTTTTATGGGTTTATTACGTATATATTTTATAATACTTAATTTATTTTATGATATTTTAAGTATTTTTATTTTTATGTATATAAAAACCCAACTAGACGATAAAATATAACAAATACCCCGGAATAGTAATAATAATAATAGTCACGATAGCCGAGTGGTTGGATAACGGAAATCGAGTCAAGAGAGTTCGATCCCCAGTTGGTAGGCTCACACCAGTGAGTTTTATCAAAAACTGACATCATTGTGAAACCGTACAACTTACATGTTACAACTTATTGTACAATTTACATCATCGGCTTTGACAAAAAGACGGCGATAGGTTCAGCACCACGTTGTTCCAAAAGATGGGTCGGAAGCACTCAATTGTCTACACCTCCGTCAACTCCTGTTTTGGGAAGGGCGTGAAGATGGCACTACTTATTGGTGTGCTTTTAATTGGCGCAGTGTTGATTAATTTGTTTTATTTGACATTATGTCTGTTACATTGCTGTTGTATCGGCACTACCTTCAACTTTTCAATATGTCGCCACCTCTAAATGTCTCGGGTTTAATTCCCCGATGGGTCTCGGATCATGGGGTTTTATGGTACATTCGTTATTACATAATACGAGTGCTTTCTATATTAAAAAAGGTTTAGCTACTTATTTTGTTAGTACCACAGCAACGTGTGTAATGTTGTCTCTATCTATCCAAATATTTAATTGATTTTATGCTACACCGACACATTAGCATAATATCAGCGACGCAATGTAAAAGCAATTAATTCCATGTCCATGTAAAAATAGGCGAACGTGCCTAAAAAGTTACCAAATCTTACAAAATATTAGGATAATAACATACTCGCAAGCCATCATTATTATGTTCAAATCGACGCGAGCTGCCGACACGCGACACCTCGAGTTGACTTGACATTTATTATTGCTGTAGTTTGAGAGTAAGAGGTTTGGGACAAGTTTTATCCGATAAAGTTTAACTAAGTTATTGCTTGTCAATTCATCGTCAGACAAGTTTTATTTCTTACCGTCATTGAACTACATTCGAATAATCTATTACAGATATAAACATGTCATTACTTAAATATCCCAATTAAAAAAAATTGTTAGTTGTAGATATTATTTATTTAAATTAGTTTTTTTATTGATTTTGACAACACAATAGCCTAGTTGGTAACGACCCTGCTTCCGAAGCTATGAGTTATGAGCTCGAATACCGCCAGGGGCAAATATTTGTATGATGAATATTAATGTTTGAACGGATGTCCTTATACATATTTACCTACGTAAGTAATTGCACCGAAGGATTGAATGGAAAGGCGATATGTTCTCTTAGAAGGTGATATGTTCACCACCATTGGTGGTACATTCTTTCGCGGAAAGCACACGGCAACTACACACGACACAATTTTTTTTTAATGTAATCAATGTCTATGACATAAAAAAAAATCTTTTAAAGTTTTTGGAATAAACACATCGATAGATAGGGACATACGTACATAAATACATACATAGGGACAACATCACATACATTGCTCTGATCCAAAAGTAAAGCAGCTTAACCACTTGTATTATATAATCAGAAATAACAACGAAGGTACCACAAAAACCTAGACCCGAGAAAATGAGGAAAAAGTTTACATTAATCCAATCGGTAATCGAAACCGGGAGCTTAGAGCTGGCGTTACCATGAAAACCGAAGAGTACGCCACTCGTTCACGGAGGTTGTCAAATGTGGAATGTTTTTCTGTATTTTTTTAGTTAAGATAAATCAATTATAAAACACAGCACGTAGAACTGACAAACGCTACGTAGACCGATTCTCTGCAAGCTGTGGTAATTACCTGCAGAATGTAAGTGGCAGCGCACTTTGACAGGCTTTAAAAAACAACAACAAATAGTCTGCGCTTTTCCCATCGCGTTAATAAAGATAATATTTGACTCGAAGCCTCAGCAGCCACGTCTCAGATTATCTTATCTATCTATCTTAAAGGACTTAATTAATATAAATCTGCTAGTCTCCGACCGCGTAACGTTAATACCATATTGTTTATTGAGCTCGCTGGCTTCGGTCCAACGCTGTGGTGTGGCTGTGTTACTAATTTTTTTGCTCTAAAATGTGTTCCCATCTCTGTTACTGGTACTCTATGTTATACATATAGCTATGTATACGGTTTACTGTGTAACAATACATGCCAAATCTTACAATTTAGTCGATAGCGTTAGGTGTTTTATTTAGGACATTTTTTTACATTTTAAAAGATACAAATGCAGTGTGATATCTGCCTCCTCACTTTCCGTGGGTGTTGTAATAGACTATTAAATGACAGTCGTGACGTGGGTGTTGTCTATTGCCTTGAAAAAGCCAAGATGTAGCATTGGCTACCGATAAATGGCTACTTAGTTATATTCATACACAATTCTTAACGGGGTAGCCAGAGTGAAAACATCGCCAAGTGTCACCATCTTTACATCAAGTTCTTAGATGCACGTCTATATATACGAGTACTCTTGACCCTCCCTCCTTCGAGCGATTTGCTCACATGGTCTTCTTTAGTTAATCTCTGCCTACGTCAACAACTTTGAATATTAATATCGTGCTATATATTTCTTAATTATTTGGTCACCTCGCATTCGCCCAACGTGCCCAAACCATAGAAGCACACATTTTAGTTATAACTCATCTTTCCAACATGGGAATACTTCGAATATTTCGATTTCGTAATCCGCTTTGTGAAACGCAGCGATAATGGCAAACCGTCCCGTACTGTAGACGCCTCTGTCCTGCAGTGGACTTTTATAGGCTGTTATGATTATGATTAACGGATCGCGAGTAATCATTTCGATAAATACCAGACCAAAACTTAATTGACCGTCGACGGTAGATTCATCAGCAGCGGAACTAGGGTGTGATGGATCTGTTCATTTCTAGAAATTTTACTAAATGTATTTGCAATGACAAAATAGCCTAATGCCTAGTACTATAAATAGTACTAGTGTTGTAACAGTAAGTATTTTAAATGGGTTCAGCCGCGTCACGTTATTGAGACTCAGTTACATGCGCCCCGTTTATTATAAATAATATTGATGGAAGGTCGGGGTTCGAGCCAGTTCTCATATTACTTAGTTTACGTGAAACCTTTTTCGCATTTACATAAAACGTATCTATTGATACGACCGCTTATAAATCATGCATATTACAGAAAGCTATTCAAGCATTAATCTGGGAGTTTTTGAAGGTAGTAGTAAGTTTCTTGACAATCTCTAAATATATATTTTTTCTACATAAAAGTTATTAATACACAGGCTTGAATGGTTGAAATGAGGGACTCTTCATTAAAGCTATATTTAATTTAATACACCACTTAATTTTCATTTGTATTCACATATGTATGTATTTGTTTTTAAATAAATAAACAAATACATATGTAGATAGGGACAACATCACATACATTGCACCGGTCCCAATGTACTTGTGGTATAAGAAACAGAAACAACGAAGGCACCTCAAATACCCAGACCCAAGAAAAATTTAGAATAAGTGGTTTTTCTATATGGTCCCGTCCGGGAATCGAACCCGGGATCTCGAAAACCGGTGTTTACGTGACTCGTCCACGAAGGTCATCATTCGGCCTTGCGGCCGCTTTAATTAAACAAACTTCGATACAATTTTCCGGTGAAGGCTTTGGGAGAAAATAGAGCTAAAAGTTTTAGTCAAAACATCAAAGTTTTTGAATATATCATATTAAATTTTGCGTATTACAGTAAAGCAAGAGGAAAAGAGCATTCTTTTTTACATTATTATTTTGGCAGTTGATAGTTCATTGACGTAGAGCATTATGAAAATAAATAAAAATCTTCACGCCATTTCCAAAGAGAGTATTCCCTCCTAAGAGCAGGTACATAAAATTATTACAAATTGTGTATAAAAAGGCAAACCTTTTTTGTATTACGACTATTTTAAAAAATAATTCATAAATAAATCAAAATTTACTGGAAAAATTAGACATTCTGTGAACAAAATAATTAGGATCCCAAAATTTTCCCATTTTCATCACAAAGATACGTTGCGCTGAAATGCTGATTTCTCCACAGAATTCTCACAAAGAGTTAGTTGAAGTTTTATGACATTGCCGAAGTTCCTACAAAGTCCTACATAGTTTAAGTACTTTCATTGCAAGTTTACTAGTAAGCTTTTAGAAGCAAACTTTTACTTCTTTCATTTTCTTTTCAAATCGTGTTTTAAAATAATAATCAAGAAATAGTTATTATGTATCCTCATAAAAAATCCTAAGTATCCTCAGCCTTCCTGAAATACCTTATTATATGTAATCTTGCCTTTAGTATTTTCCCAACAGAATGATCCCTTTTTAGAGTTCCGTAACTCAAACGAAAAAAATCAGAATCCTTACGTGACAACTTCCTTTTTGGTACTCCGTCTGTCAGTCTGTTAAGATCCTTTTCCTCAGGAGCAAGTGGCAGTATCGGGTTGACTTTGACATCAAATACTTACACAATACAATACAGGCTAAAAGGGCTACAAGATACCTTAGATCAGTAGATCGTACAAGGGACTAAGCTAAGTAGCCACTAAGCTTAGCCTCTTGTAGTTAGTATAAATCTAACTTCTATGACATTGCTGTATACGACGAAATATATATCGCATGAATGACTGTATTTTTTATCGTGCGACGGTAAAAATACAGTCATATAGACGTACAACTAGATATATTTCAAAACCTGCAAATAAATTAAATTAGGCAACGAACTAAAATATAGATATACTATATTTTAGTTCGTTATATATATACTAGGAAATAAAGATGGACACGAAATTTAATAACATTATATATATCACTATGAGAATGGCAGGTATCAAATTAAAATGTAATGTTATTGTTTTATTTACTGCCAGCGTATTTTATGTAAATATCAGAGCGAATAGTCGATATTGAATTCGATAAGCTCGATGTATCAGGGCTCTTTGTTTCAAAAGAGAACAAAAGGAGTTCCCGTTCAATTAAATGAACCAACAATAAGAAAACTTCGCAATCGGTTTATGTTCGGCAATTATTTTATAATTGGGGCAGTCTGCATCGGGGATCGAATGGAAAATTCTACATTCTATATATAAATAACGAAAACACGCCACGAATGTAAAAACGTAATTAAATTAAACAATGAAACAAAATTTAATAAATTTACTAACAAAATTAAACTTATGACAATACTAGTAAAAATAGCACAGCTAAAAAACCAGTTAATTATAACAAGTATATCGTCTAACTGCGGACTATCCTCCCATCGATGTGCCTCGTTGGTGTCCTAAGAGGTGACAAACAATCCTGACAGTTACAGATGGCAGACCGATGACGGGTAGCAGCGGCCAATGTGATAAAGCTGATACTGCGATCGCCAAACTGCTTGCCATGCGGTGCGATTAAGGCAAACCCTTTCTCAGGAGAGGCCTCTGTCTACAGTGGACTTTTACATGTCGATATGATGATGATGATACTGGAAATACTTTTGCCCTCGTGTGAGGGCATATATATGAGGGCAATCTGTATGTACCGATGTGGTATGGAAAAACAAAAAGAAAACACAATGAGATAAATGCAGCCTTTATGGGATTAGATTAAAGAGAAAAAAGAACCCTTATGCTAAACATTTTTATATTAGAAAACGTTGCTCCCACCACCGCACAAAGTAATGCAATTTAAAGAAAGACATGACATTTTTACACACTACCAGTAATATAAAATATGTGAGAGTTTGTATGTTCAGATGTACACTTGTTCCTAACATTTGACTCCTTGTTACTTAAAACGGCTAACTGTATTTGTACTGAATTTGACACATAGATAATTATGAGTTGGAGACGACCTCCGTGAACGCGTATCTTATACAGTGGCTTTCATGGCGTAGTCAGCTCTGAGGTTCCGGAGTCAACTCCCAAACGGTCCAATGTAGAAAATCAGGATTTGTACATTATCTCGGGTCTGGGTGTTTCGTTCGTTGTTTCCAATTTTATAACACATACTTTGTGATCAGAGCAACAGGACGCTGCTGCCCATAACTGGTCTGCTGAATTATATCAGGTATTTTTCAAGATGATTATCCCGATATCTGTCGGTAGCCAATTACATTTTCATGACTTCTACCTTGGTTGCCTCTTAGAACACCCACGGGAAAAACTCTAGTAAGTGTAGAAGTATTTAAAAGTGATTCGTAAAAAAGATTCCTTGTCTGTCTAGACAGAGAATATCTGCAAACCGTTGAAAAAATTAGGTTACAAAAACATTGTCATCCCCGGGGATGTTTACCTCTATTTTCAATTCATTCTCTCTTCGTCCCTTTAAAAACTGTCTAGTAAATTTTAACTATGCATCATCTCTGTCATGAAACGAAGTTACAAATGATAATATTTATCAACATATTATCATTTGTTTTTCTAATAAAATTAGTATTACTTTCCACGACATTGACAGTTCTCTTTTAATAAATTATATTTCGTTTGGAATCGGCCTTTTTTATTGAAGCGCGCTCTTCAAATAATTCCATTTCGTTCTAATTTCCCTTCAGGAATGTTATTAGGGACCTTTTTATTTGAGCGTAAGCCGGGAAGTCGTAAATTTATAACTCGTAGATTCCATATGTAAGAGCTTCACGTGATGTATTTATTTGAGAAATCGATATGTACGATGTCCCACAAGATGGAGTAACGGCCTGCATAAATATTACGCGGAGTCGATGGATGCGGATGGATTAAAGACATTATTTGAAGTAATCTTCGAGGGAGGCCTATTTTCAGCTGTGGACTTCAGATAGTCTGTTAGAAAAGAAATATAGAAGAAACAATAAAAGATACTGTAGATACACTCAGTCACATATAATGATAATTATTTTTAATTTTTGTTAGTTCTTACAAAATTAATTTTAAAAAATCCAGCATGTCTTTTACAAGCTTGAAAAATAAAAAAAAATAAACGGTAAGTAAATACATACACGGATAGAGACAAATTACCTGATCAGGGAATGTTTTTATGTAATAATCGATGAATATTTTAAAGTTTTCCTTATTAAATACTAGATGACCCAAAGAACTTTGAACTACCACATAATCAATCTAATTCAGCTACTAAGCTCCAACACATTGGTAGTTTATTAGCAGAATTTGATTCACTCATAAAATAACTTAATTTTCTAAAAATTTTCTGAAATTCTTCTGATTATTCAAGATATATTCTGCTATTCGAGGCGTAGACAAATTCAACAAATCAAAGATCTTAAAAACCCGTCGCTGTCGTTGAATTTAAAGTAGTATAACTTACCTGAGTTTATTTCATAAGTATAATAACTTCGCACCATACTGCATGCATCATTCTTTGCATGCGGAATGGTGAGAAGTATTTATTCAATAACAACTTTACAGTGAATTTCCGCAAAGTAACGCCTGAGTCAATTAACCATCACAAGGATAAGTTAAATTCTGTAGCACTCCCTGGGTCAGTTGTCCTAGAAAGAGAGATATTCTTTTCTTACAATTTATATTTTCTCTTCGCGTCGCGTCACTTCACATTACCACATCAATCGCCTAGGACCACCAGCTAGTCTTAAAACTTGAAGCCTCTTGTTCGATAGCAAGTGAGAAGCGGTAGTGAGTTCCAAATCACATTCCGATTACTAAAGAAAATCTGTAAATTATGCTTATCGCTATAGGTAACAAGCTATTTACATTTAAATAAAAACAGAAATTTTCTTTATTTACGCGTATGTTTGTGGAGGCGCGTACGGATACCTTTCAAGCGATATTTCGCAAAAAAACTGCCTCACTGATGCAGCGTTTAAGAGCTAGCAGCAATAGCATTCTGAGGGCGATATCTGTTAGAAGTGACTGCCCCGTCCAGAACCACTGTATAGGGATTGTACTAGGTCGCAAATGACATTTGTTCAAATAGATGTAAACTAACAATACTAACATAGTTTTAATTAAAATTGTTACTAATCGGATTACTAACCATTCAATATGGATAAAATTTTTTCCGATTTAAATAAATAATAATTATTAATAATTTATACTTGCGATTGTGGTCACTTGGTGAAATTGTATTGCATTAAAATTCATTGTTGAACACTTGTTCATACTTCACTTTATTTAATTATTTATTAATTAACCGACCCGTTTCGCCTTACGGCATCATCAGGGTATTAACCTGTATTATATTATATATATTGACTTCTGACTGATTTATTGACTGTATTATATATATTGACTTCAATACCCTGATGATGCCGTAAGGTGTAACTGGTCGGTTAATTAATAAATAATTATATAAAGTGAAGTATGTACAAGTTGTCAACAATGAATTTTAATAATTATTAATATTATTATTATCTCAAAAAAAACATTAATAAAAATTTTTAAAAATCAGTTTTATTAAAAAAAATTACATCTGCAATACTGTCACCCATGATGAATAATAAATCACGTTAAAATTATTCAATGTCATTACACCTGAGGATTTCTTTTAAAATTTCAAACATGATGTTCATGGGCGGCGGTAATCACTTACCATCACGTGAGCCACCTGCTCGTTTGCCTTCCTTTTATATATAAAAAAAAAAAACATAACGTGAAAGCAGTTCTCATTTTCTATATATTTTCTTTTTTTAGTTCAATTTATTGCGCTTGCCACTTCTCTTTTATTCCCCGATTCATTTACAAACATTTATGAATACAAAATTGCATTTAATGACCAGTTCTTTGAGCCGTAATGAGAAACTATTCAACTACTTTATGAAACAGATCTCGAGATAAATTTAGTCTCTCTCTCAGTAATAGGTTCTTTGTATAATGGTAATTATTAATTTTACAGTCAGATTTAAGTGAAATTTATAACAAAAACTTTTGTTTTATTCTATGAAAGACAGACTAAAAATTTCAATATTATAATTTTTTAATGATGTTAGAGACATATGAACAACTACAATACCACAGGAAGGAGTAGAAGGTGAATGTGATCGTATCATATGTGAGAAAGTACAGATCTAGATGGTAAAATTCCTCACCCTCACGCATGAAACTCATAGACAATCGTAACAGTGTATTTATAAATAAAAAATAAATATCTTCACGCCATTCCCAATACAGGGGTAGCCAGAGGTCTAGACAATCAGACTTCAATGCCGCCGTCTTTATGTCCGAGCCTACAAATCTTACAGAAGCTTTGAATGAATTTCTTGATTCGAAATTAAGTTACCCATGCACTCGGCTGCAGAATTTTTTAGAATATAAACTTATTTCAAAAATAGACAATAAACATTAAAAACGTTATCGGACGTTATCAACTGTCCTCGGCAATAAATCATGGGCGGCGCGCTCGCACTTACCGATACAGAACAGCGCTAGTGATGTACACAGTCGTGGAGATATGTCGATAAGGTGACAGTGATTTATGAGCCGAAGCTTTACTAAACGTCTGATGTAACGCCGTCAATAAAGGAGAACGAACTATGTACTTAGACATAGGATAACTTGTTGATAGAAATAGCTTATAATTAGTTACTTTTACTTATACATTTTACTACATTTACTCGGGTTTGGGTGTTTATGGCAGCTGGGTTGTTTTTAATTCCATAACACACACGCTCAAGCTGTTTACTTTGGGATCAGAGTTCTTACCTACATCCCACTTACTGATACTTTTAAACA
This sequence comes from Sericinus montela, assembly GCA_029286605.1. Classification (NCBI taxonomy): domain Eukaryota; kingdom Metazoa; phylum Arthropoda; class Insecta; order Lepidoptera; family Papilionidae; genus Sericinus; species Sericinus montela. Next base: position 40,028 of record JAGSMR010000339.1, on the reverse strand, counting down.
AGTCATCTGTATCGGAGGTGAATTTTCCACCCTCTTTCTTTCTGTGAGAGTCTTAAGAAGCGACTAAATGAGACTAAGTAAAATGCAATGGCTACCGACTATGGCGGGAATCACATTACACTAAATATCACACTAAAAACAAGCAGACCAGTGACGGGCAGCAGCAATACTCTCTGTAACTACTTCTGTTATAAATACGCAGCATTCAATTTCTGCTTCATAAAACAAAATTTATCTTCAACGTTACGGTAGAAAACTCAAAGACATTAACTATCTCTTTTCTTGTTTTTCTCCTCTGCTTTGAAGCAAGCAAACGACCAAATAAGTGCATTTAACGTTTAAATGGTTAGTACAGCTAGTTCACAATAGCTAGTTTTCTTTATACAAAGAGCTTTCTTGTGTGCTATTCACTGTAGTAAATATTACTGCTTCGCAGTTCCCGTATTAATTAAGCTCAGCGCTTCCTTACATTCGCAATTATTTCGTTTGTATTTAACTAAATCCCCTTTGGTTGCAGTTATTATAAAACCGTTACAGTTACGTCTTACGTTTCTTACATGTGAATGTACATGTGTTTCATAAGTAGGCTTAAATGGGTATTACAAACACTTGAACTTGTGTATAGTATGTATTTGTAAGTTTTAAATACATGTGACAGTATCACATATATTGCTCTGATCCCAAAGTAAGCAGGTAAAGCACTCGTGTTATGGATTTGGAAAAACGTAGTACCACAAATATCCAGACTCGAGAAAATGTAGAAAAAGTGATTTTCTACATAAAACCGATTGGGATTCGAACCCGAATTTCACGGTTGGTGACACCATTAAACCAGGTACGTATGCCACTCGTCCACGGAGGTTATCAAAAACTATGTCTGTATAATTTTTGGCGCTATAGAATGCTTATTTAAATCCAAATATTACAATTGAATGATCATAGACAATTTATAGAGTAGTACTAAATACTAATACAGTTATCAAATAATATTGTACTTTTGTCGGTGTCACACGCATACTATAACATTTTTAAGCGAATACACTTACCACATGACTGCACTGTTCTTCACGAAGGTGAATATTTGGTTTTAAATAGATTAATAGGACGCAGTTTACACAGATTAAGAAGTTTTAAATAGATTAAGTCACGATAGCCGAGTGTTTGGGCAGTCGGAATTTCGAGTCAAGAGATCCGAGTTCGATCCCTAGATGGCAGTCTCGTACCAATGGGTTTTTCAAAAACTTATGTACGAATTTATCGTTGGCTTCGACATCGATGCTTACTACTGTTTTTATTTTTTGTTCATGTTACGGTAAAAAAAGCAACAAATAAAGTTTTCTTTCTTTCTTCCAGGATAGCCGAATGGTTGGGTGGTCGGAATTTCGAGTCTCGAAAGTTAGAGACCCGAGATCGATCCCCAGGTGGCAGGCTCGTACCAATACGTTTTTCAAAAAAGAAAAAACCCATGTACGAATAATATCTTTGGATTGGATATAAAGACGGCGACGGGCTCGCCACCTGTCATGTCGTCCCGAAAATATCTTCGGTAGAACATGGGTCAAAGGGGCTTAATTGTCTAGACTAGACCTCTGTCTACCCCTGTATTGAGAATTACGTGATGATATTTATTTGTTATTTCTTTCATTCTAATGCTTTAAGGTGCGAACTGCGTAACATGACGTCGAGAGTTCAGGGAAAACGAATAATTTTATTTAGCATTGCTATCTTTAATCTTGTAACCTTTAGAAAAAATATATTTAAATGCGATAGCTCAATTGGTTCTGACTCTAAATGTAAAGGATTCGAATCTAGCTATATCACACAAATATTTGTGTGATATAGGTTTAAAACGGTAGATCGTTAACCAAACATTAAGTGAAGAATTGATCATGCCGTTCCACTGAATGTTATTTATTTCATACAGCACTATGCTCCTGAGGGACTATTTAGGTACAGAGAAAGTAAGACCCTACTAGGATTTCATAAATATTTTGTATTAAGCAAAATTCCCGCGAGTGTAATCAGTTGCTATTTATTACAACAACGTGTTTTATTTATCAATAAATTTCACACTGTAAATTAGCCTCATCTATAATGAATCTGGTATATACAGTAAATTAAGCTCTGCTACATTTAAATAATGACAAGTCATTAATATATTAAAAAAATTATAATCGATGGATGTAATGTATGGTACTTATAAAGATGAACAAATTATTTGATGTGATTTGAACACCAAAAATGTTTAAACCAGATCTAAATTAAGCATATGCCTGCAGAGCGTGTTTCCTTAAGTATGTAATATATTTTGATAAATAAAAGTTACATAATTAATAAAATAAATGTATCATGCATGCTCAGTTCTCAAAATCTACAAGGAAGTTTCACATCCCTAGGGATTCTCTTAACTATTTTCTGTTATTTGACAATTTCAAGTTGCTCACGCCTTTGCATCGTTCTGTACTGGTTACACATTAAACCTCACGGGTACAAACTGTGAATCGCAACTCTTCACATTCAAATCACTCGTAAGTATTTTATTTGGAAGAATAAATTCGGAGAACATTACCAGTTTGACCATACCGGGAATCGAGCTGGCGACACCATGAAAACCGATTGGCTTACCACCCGGATGTGTTTGTTCGGGGAACGGGTTAATGTAAAAATACGGATTGACCTTTTTGGGAATTGAACCCGGAACCGCAGTACTACCTGCACTATGCAAACCGGTGTGTACGTCACTCGTCCACGGAGATCATATGAAATCATTTCAATGTTAATAACAACTACGAGGACCTCACTCCATCATCTCACAAGTTTCTTTTTAATATAGAGATAAGAAACATTATCATTTTCACCTATTTATAATAAATGTAAATTTATTTGAATGTAGGAGATTCCAGAACCAATGACTCGATAATGAAATCATTTATTACAAGAAATTTTTTTAATATTTAATAAATCCCCTAATAATATAGTCGTATATAGTATGACTCGGAGACATTATAGACTCTCAACCGTAACCGTCTTGAAACGCTCCGTTGCTAGGGTCTAAAAACAGGCTCGGGCTTGCAAATCAGAAAATAAATAAAGCTTTTCGGCAAAAGAAACCCATGTACGAATAATATCTTTGGATTGGACATAAAGACGGCGACGGGCTCGCCACCTGTCATGTCGTCCCGAAAATATCTTCGGTAGAACATGGGTCAAAGGGGCTTAATTGTCTAGACTAGACCTCTGTCTACCCCTGTATTGAGAATTACGTGATGATATTTATTTGTTATTTCTTTCATTCTAATGCTTTAAGGTGCGAACTGCGTAACATGACGTCGAGAGTTCAGGGAAAACGAATAATTTTATTTAGCATTGCTATCTTTAATCTTGTAACCTTTAGAAAAAATATATTTAAATGCGATAGCTCAATTGTTTCTGTCTCTAAATGTAAAGGATTCGAATCTAGCTATATCACACAAATATTTGTGTGATATAGGTTTAAAACGGTAGATCGTTAACCAAACATTAAGTGAAGAATTGATCATGCCGTTCCACTGAATGTTATTTATTTCATACAGCACTATGCTCCTGAGGGACTATTTAGGTACAGAGAAAGTAAGACCCTACTAGGATTTCATAAATATTTTGTATTAAGCAAAATTCCCGCGAGTGTAATCAGTTGCTATTTATTACAACAACGTGTTTTATTTATCAATAAATTTCACACTGTAAATTAGCCTCATCTATAATGAATCTGGTATATACAGTAAATTAAGCTCTGCTACATTTAAATAATGACAAGTCATTAATATATTAAAAAAATTATAATCGATGGATGTAATGTATGGTACTTATAAAGATGAACAAATTATTTGATGTGATTTGAACACCAAAAATGTTTAAACCAGATCTAAATTAAGCATATGCCTGCAGAGCGTGTTTCCTTAAGTATGTAATATATTTTGATAAATAAAAGTTACATAATTAAATGTATCATGCATGCTTTCAGTAATATAAATAATGCATTCCCTCATTTCTTAATCTCAGTATATATTTTACAATCTTTCAATAAGCAAACTCCAGTCGAGCATCGCAGGTGACACACACATATTTTCTACTAATTATAATAAAAATCAATGAATATTTTATTTACACAAGTAAAATTATGTTAATATTTAAAATAATTATTAACTAAACACTACTATAATCGTAGAGCGCTACTCCTCGTGGCATGGTACCAAGAACGCAGGCTGTATTTCCACATTAATTAAAATTCCTTATTGTTGTAAGAATTTCACAGTAACTTTTTAATAATTCCAAAGGTACCGTAGAAAACTGAGTACAGTTCTCAAAATCTACAAGGAAGTTTCACATCCCTAGGGATTCTCTTAACTATTTTCTCTGTTATTTGGACAATTTCAAGTTGCTCACGCCTTTGCATCGTTCTGTACTGGTTACACATTAAACTCTCACGGGTACAAACTGTGAATCGCAACCTCTTCACATTCAAATCACTCGTAAGTATTTTATTTGGAAGAATAAATTCGGAGAACATTACCAGTTTGACCATACCGGGAATCGAGCTGGCGACAATATGAAAATCGATTGGCTTACCACCCGGATGTGATTGTTCGAGGAACGGGTCAATGTAGAAATACATATTGACTTTTTCGGGAATTGAACCCGGGACCTGAGTGCTACCGGCACCATGTAAACCGGTGTGTACGCCAATCGTCCACGGAGATCATATGAAACCATTTCAATGTTAATAACAACTACAAGGACCTCACTCCATCATCTCACAAGTTTCTTTTTAATATAGAGATAAGAAACATTATCATTTTCACCTATTTATAATAAATGTAAATTTATTTGAATGTAGGAGATTCCAGAACCAATGATTCGATAATGAAATTCTTTTATTACAAGATTTTTTTTTAATATTTAATAAATCCCCTAATAATATAGTCGTATATAGTATGACTCGGAGACATTATAGACTCTCAACCGTAACCGTCTTGAAACGCTCCGTTGCTAGGGTCTAAAAAACAGGCTCGGGCTTGCAAATCAGAAAATAAATAAAGCTTTTCGGCAAAAGAAACCCTTTACGAACGTGTCTTTAATTTTATTCTTTGATGAACGCATCTAAAGGAAACATGACGGAGAAAGATTTTTTATTGTGCTATTTCTTTTGAAGATTCGGGCGTTTACTCTCATAATTACGGAATCGTTGAAATACGCTGCTCTACAAACCTGCGCTCCCAATAACCTTTTAATCAATACATTTTCCTTCTGCTAAAATTAAATTTCTCGACATTACAGCGTTCACTTCAAACGGTCTTTCAACCTCTAATGTAAATGGTTTAGTAAGAAAAATAGCAGATAATCCTCATAGAAGTATAAAACATACATACATATAAAGGCCTATTAGAATGGACTTAGAAGCAACGCCCTTTTTTTAGTACAGGCTATTCTTTACAAAGTACTAAAGCGGCAACATGCACTTATCTACCTTCAAACACACATGCCGGCAACTAGGAACGGTTCGCTACAATAGCAATGCTTCGCAAGCGAATTGGTCATCACGGTACCAGATAACTCGCACCTCATATGCTGCTGTCCATCTGCGGTCTGGTAATTTTGGTTTGCTCTTAAATATGGTTATACCGCCATCTGTGGGTTGCCATGTCGATATTCAAGGTCCCTTCGTCATAACATCGTATAACACCAACGAGGAGAAAGAGTCACCCCATTATATTCTTATATTCCTACGCCCTTACCGTACGGAAATACAGTAAGCATTCAGAAATATAATAATCATTGACAATTCTCTGCCTGAGGTGGCAAGAGGTAGACAGGTTGGCTACAGTTTAAATCTTCACTAAACCCTTTTAGTCTCATAGACAGATTAGGTGCCGTTATGGCGTAAACACATTCTCCCCATTTCTCCTCGTGAGTGTGAAGATGCGACATTGGCTACCGATAGATGAGGGTACCCGATAGGAAGGGGTAAACATCTCGAAAAATTAAGCTGACTGGTTACAGGTAGGTGTTATATGCAGGTGCAAACCCTCACATATAGAAGAGGCCTATGTAATGAATGATCAATTTGATATATGTAATGAATTTGTCTAAGATAACGATACAATTATGTAGATATATAATTATTTAGACAAAAATGTATAAACATGTTCATCCGTGACTCGAGTGCAGTAGGCAGTAGCCTAAGGAGTATCTTACAAATTCAAAACTTAAAATAATTTTTCTTCGCTGAAGTAAATACAGCATTTATATTCGGTCGTATTTTCTATCAAACTCCGTTGGAATTCGCTTTCAGCTATTAAATAAAAATGGAATAGTAGTCGGTCTCGGAGTAATCGTGATTGCGAAGTTCGCTCATTTAAATATCTATAATAAATAAACATCTTCACGCAATTCCCAATACAGGGGTAGACAGAGGTCTAGTCTAGACAATTAAGTCCCGTTGACCCACCTTCCACGGAAGATATTTTCGGGACAACGTGACAGGGACCTGTTGATCTCTCGACTCGAAATTCCGACCACCCATCTACTCAGCTATCGTGGCTTTTAAATATCTAAATAAAAAATGAAAATTACTGGGCCAAACTGTCCCAATTTTTTATGGGACTAAATGGTAACTATTCCGTGCCAAACTAAATAAGGATCACGTAAATCAGATCATAAAAAAGTCACGATTGCCAAGTGGTTTGGTAGTCGGAATTTCGAGTCAAGAGACCCAAGTGGCCGGCTTGTACCCATAGATTTTTTCAAAAAACTTATGTACGGTTATATCGTTGGCTTGAACATGACGGCGACGAGCTCACTTCCTGTCACGTTGTCCCGAAAATATCTTCGGTGGAAAGTAGGTCAAAAGGGACGAATTGTCTAGACTAGACTCTGTCTGGTCCCTTGGTATTGGGAATTGCATGAAGATATTTATTTTTTATTTTATTTTACCATTACGTCGATTGTTTCCTTTGACATGAAGATGGCGACGGGCTTACCACTCCGTCACACTATCCCGAAAAAATATCTTCAGTGAAGGTAGTTCGGAGGTACTTAATTGTTCAAATGGCGTGAACATATTTTTAATACGTTTACGTTTTACGTGTTACGTTTTAATACGTTACGTTTACGTACATCTCACGTATGAGAGAGCATTATAATTTTAGTTTTAATATAAACATCATTTACACCAGTTTTGCTGACCCGCTTCTTAGCTTAGTTCGTAGAGCTGCCTTCGAAGCTAAAGTTTGCGGGTTTAAATCCCGCTAGGTGTAAACTTACGTGTGATAAATGTGAATGTTTGTACACGAGTCAGAGATGTTTATATGTATCTATATTATCGCCTTTGGTTTGAACACTTAGACTGCGATTGACTCACTACCTGTCACGTCATCCTAAAAGCTCGAAGATGATTTGAAAGGACTTAGTTACATTTTTTTTATAGAAAAGGGAGGCAAACGAGCAGGTGGCTCACGTGATGGTAAGTGATATCCGCCGCCCATGAACACCCGCAACACTAGAGGCATAGCAGATGCGTTGCCTCCCTTAGAGTGCCCCACTCCCCAAAATAGGGGAGTGCGGTTTGTGGGCTACCGGTTACCTGCACTCAGCAGACGAAACGCAGAAGTTTGTTAGACTTCTACTTCACGCCGGTATTCTGTGAGGTCGTGGTACTTCCCCGGTCGAGCCGGCCCATTCATGCAACAACAAAAGCTGATGCGTGGCTCTACCACAAATAAATCACACACCACATAGATCTTTGTCTATTCCAGTATTTGGAAAATTCGAGATAGCAAAAAACAATTAGTTGTAAACTACTTGTCTCAATCTGGCACTATTACCATAAAGTATGTCGACAGCAGCGTCAGAATATGCCGCCCCCTTCCTGTGAGTATTGTAAGAGGTGACTAAAGGCCCTCATTACCATAGTTTAAACCTATACATACACAGACGGAAAATCTTGAAATAATCAAAATAAGCAGAATTGAAAGAGTCGCGATAACCGAGTGGTTGAGTGATCGAAATTCTAGTCAAGAGTTCGATCGCCAGGTAGTACCAATGAGTTTTTTCCAAAAACTTCGACGAAATTCAAGTCAAAAGACTTGAGTTTGAACTCCCGGTAGTAGACTTTTTTTTAAACTTACATACGATTAATATCGCTGGCTGAGACATAGAAGAAGCTTAAGCTTACAAGATGGTGACGGGCTCACCTCTGTCACGTTGTCCCGAAAATATCTTCGGTGGAAAGTAGGTCAAAGGGACTTAATTGTCTAAATGGCGTGAACATATTTTTTAATACGTTACGTTTACGTACATCTCACGTATGAGAGAGCATTATAATTTTGGTTTGCTCTTAAATATGGTTATACCGCCATCTGTGGGTTGCCATGTCGATATTCAAGGTCCCTTCGTCATAACATCGTATAACACCAACGAGGAGAAAGAGTCACCCCATTATATTCTTATATTCCTACGCCCTTACCGTACGGAAATACAGTAAGCATTCAGAAATATAATAATCATTGACAATTCTCTGCCTGAGGTGGCAAGAGGTAGACAGGTTGGCTACAGTTTAAATCTTCACTAAACCCTTTTAGTCTCATAGACAGATTAGGTGCCGTTATGGCGTAAACACATTCTCCCCATTTCTCCTCGTGAGTGTGAAGATGCGACATTGGCTACCGATAGATGAGGGTACCCGATAGGAAGGGGTAAACATCTCGAAAAATTAAGCTGACTGGTTACAGGTAGGTGTTATATGCAGGTGCAAACCCTCACATATAGAAGAGGCCTATGTAATGAATGATCAATTTGATATATGTAATGAATTTGTCTAAGATAACGCTACAATTATGTAGATATATAATTATTTAGACAAAAATGTATAAACATGTTCATCCGTGACTCGAGTGCAGTAGGCAGTAGCCTAAGGAGTATCTTACAAATTCAAAACTTAAAATAATTTTTCTTCGCTGAAGTAAATACAGCATTTATTATCATTTTCTATCAAACCTGTTGAATTCGCTTTCAGCTATTAAATAAAAATGGAATAGTAGTCGGTCTCGGAGTAATCGTGATTGCGAAGTTCGCTCATTTAAATATCTATAATAAATAAACATCTTCACGCAATTCCCAATACAGGGGTAGACAGAGGTCTAGTCTAGACAATTAAGTCCCGTTGACCCACCTTCCACGGAAGATATTTTCGGGACAACGTGACAGGGACCTGTTGATCTCTCGACTCGAAATTCCGACCACCCATCTACTCAGCTATCGTGGCTTTTAAATATCTAAATAAAAAATGAAAATTACTGGGCCAAACTGTCCCAATTTTTTATGGGACTAAATGGTAACTATTCCGTGCCAAACTAAATAAGGATCACGTAAATCAGATCATAAAAAAGTCACGATTGCCAAGTGGTTTGGTAGTCGGAATTTCGAGTCAAGAGACCCAAGTGGCCGGCTTGTACCCATAGATTTTTTCAAAAAACTTATGTACGGTTATATCGTTGGCTTGAACATGACGGCGACGAGCTCACTTCCTGTCACGTTGTCCCGAAAATATCTTCGGTGGAAAGTAGGTCAAAGGGACTTAATTGTCTAGACTAGACCTCTGTCTATCCCTGTATTGGGAATTGCATGAAGATATTTATTTTTTTATTTTATTTTACCATTACGTCGATTGCTTCGACATGAAGATGGCGACGGGCTTACCACCTGTCACACTATCCCGAAAAATATCTTCAGTGAAGGTAGTTCGGAGGTACTTAATTGTCTAAATGGCGTGAACATATTTTTTTAATACGTTTACGTTTTACGTGTTACGTTTTAATACGTTACGTTTACGTACATCTCACGTATGAGAGAGCATTATAATTTTAGTTTTAATATAAACATCATTTACACCAGTTTTGCTGACCCGCTTCTTAGCTTAGTTCGTAGAGCTGCCTTCGAAGCTAAAGTTTGCGGGTTTAAATCCCGCTAGGTGTAAACTTACGTGTGATAAATGTGAATGTTTGTACACGAGTCAGAGATGTTTATATGTATCTATATTATCGCCTTTGGTTTGAACACTTAGACTGCGATTGACTCACTACCTGTCACGTCATCCTAAAAGCTCGAAGATGATTTGAAAGGACTTAGTTACATTTTTTTTATAGAAAAGGGAGGCAAACGAGCAGGTGGCTCACGTGATGATAAGTGATATCCGCCGCCCTAAGTGATATCCCTGAACACCTGCAACACTAGAGGCATAGCAGATGCGTTGCCTCCTTAGAGTGCCCCACTCCCAAAATAGGGAGTGCGGTTTGTGGGCTACCGGTTACCTGCACTCAGCAGACGAAACGCAGAAGTTTGTTAGACTTCTACTTCACGCCGGTATTCTGTGAGGTCGTGGTACTTCCCCGGTCGAGCCGGCCCATTCATGCAACAACAAAAGCTGATGCGTGGCTCTACCACAAATAAATCACACACCACATAGATCTTTGTCTATTCCAGTATTTGGAAAATTCGAGATAGCAAAAAACAATTAGTTGTAAACTACTTGTCTCAATCTGGCACTATTACCATAAAGTATGTCGACAGCAGCGTCAGAATATGCCGCCCCCTTCCTGTGAGTATTGTAAGAGGTGACTAAAGGCCCTCATTACCATAGTTTAAACCTATACATACACAGACGGAAAATCTTGAAATAATCAAAATAAGCAGAATTGAAAGAGTCGCGATAACCGAGTGGTTGAGTGATCGAAATTCTAGTCAAGAGTTCGATCGCCAGGTAGTACCAATGAGTTTTTTTCAAAAACTTCGACGAAATTCAAGTCAAAAGACTTGAGTTTGAACTCCCGGTAGTAGACTTTTTTTTAAACTTACATACGATTAATATCGCTGGCTGAGACATAGAAGAAGCTTAAGCTTACAAGATGGTGACGGGCTCACCTCTGTCACGTTGTCCCAAAAATAGCTTCGGTGAAAGGTGGGGACTCCGCTACTGCGATCGTCATTCCGCCTACCAAGCATGGTGATTACAGCAAAATGTCCTTACGGGGGAGCTATATAGACGAGGTCATATTACTTTATATTATATACATATAAATAAGTAAATTAGGAAAACATTGGGGTAGGTCTATGCAAAGGACTTTTGATAGCCTGTATAGAAGGCAAAGAAGAAACGTATAGGTGCGAACAGGAATGAATGTTCGTTCGTTCTTCTCGATCAATTCGAGTCTCTCAGTGAGTCCTTTGCTCACTAGACCATAAAACCAGCCGAAACTGCTTTGAAATAAATTTAAAAGTAAGTTATACCTAACTACTTCTTTAGGTGAGTGATAAAAATTACTGGAAAATTATTTATAATTAATAAGTGGAATTTTACAACGCACACGCACATCAACGTCTTATACACCACGAAGTTGGTTGGTAATTAACGACACACGCACACACATGACTATATTCATATGCGTTTTTCAAAATTAAAAAGTCAATTTAACCGAGGGCTTGTGTGGTCGGAAATCGAGTCTAGATACTGGAGGTTAGACTCTTCAATAAGCTTTTCCAAAACTTCCAACTTCTCTACGATTAATATCTTTGGTTTAAATGTAAAGACAGTGAAAGGCTCACCTTCAGTTAAATTAAAATGTTTCCCAAAATAGCCTCTGGTGAAATGTGGAAAGGACTAAATTGTCTTCACCTCTGGCTGCCCCTGTTTTGGGAAATGCGTGAAGATAAAAAAAATGTGTGTTTAATTATTTACCGTGGTGAATGAATTATTGATAATTTACTGTGAATTCTAGTGATAAAGTGGTGTTTTATTATTTATTCACACGCGTAGATTGGCACACGGTATGAAATTTTTCAATTGACACCGAAAAAGTATAACATGAGTATTACGCACATATACACATAATATTAATGTTACAGTACACGCATATCAAACCAAAGTCTCTCCTAAATTTCTGAGTACTGTAGTGGCAATGTCTATTTATTTTAATTTTTTTTGTAATGATGTCTGAAAAATATTACGTATATGTGATCTGGTGACCAGGGAGCTCTCGTCTGAGACCACTCCCGTATTATAATACCTCAGGCAGGCTGGCCAGATTGGACAACAGCGCGGCATGAGATACATATCTAGTGACAGTAAAAGCTGAGTCGCCACTGCCAGTTGTTAATAGATTTAAGTTTATTTTAAGCCAACATTTAAGAATAACAAACCTCTTAATTTAAATGGAAGATTTATATCAATACCATTAAAAGGCAAACGGAATCAGAATTAATGAATTTTATTGAATGTCATGTATTACTTATATGGCTGAAATTGATGCTAAGCTAAAAAGATATTTTTATTAATTACACTCCGTAAAAACATTCCGTCAAAAGAAGGTCACACTTTAATTTCACGTTACAAAAAAGCGATAAAAAGCGGAGTCGCTTGTTTATGATGATATCGCTTACTAATAAACTTGAGATGAAAGACTTGAAACTCTCCAGTCATTTGTAAACTTTCTCCGGCTTTATTAAATTCCAAGAAAAAATACCATTAATGTAACTTAAATGACGATTTTAAAAAGATTGTGACTATATAATTTTCATCTTCATTTCACAATGAAGTCACGATAGGCGAATTGTTGGGTGGTCGGAATTTCGACCCGAGTTCGATCCCCAGGTGGCAGTACCAATGAGTTTTTCAAAAACTTATGTACGAATTTCATCGTTGGCTTGGACATAAAGACGGCGTGACGGGCTCACCTCTGTTACGTTTCCCAAAATAGCCTCTGGTGAAATGTGGAAAGGACTAAATTGTCTTCACCTCTGGCTGCCCCTGTTTTGGGAAATGCGTGAAGATAAAAAAAATGTGTGTTTAATTATTTACCGTGGTGAATGAATTATTGATAATTTACTGTGAATTCTAGTGATAAAGTGGTGTTTTATTATTTATTCACACGCGTAGATTGGCACACGGTATGAAATTTTTCAATTGACACCGAAAAAGTATAACATGAGTATTACGCACATATACACATAATATTAATGTTACAGTACACGCATATCAAACCAAAGTCTCTCCTAAATTTCTGAGTACTGTAGTGGCAATGTCTATTTATTTTAATTTTTTTTGTAATGATGTCTGAAAAATATTACGTATATGTGATCTGGTGACCAGGGAGCTCTCGTCTGAGACCACTCCCGTATTATAATACCTCAGGCAGGCTGGCCAGATTGGACAACAGCGCGGCATGAGATACATATCTAGTGACAGTAAAAGCTGAGTCGCCACTGCCAGTTGTTAATAGATTTAAGTTTATTTTAAGCCAACATTTAAGAATAACAAACCTCTTAATTTAAATGGAAGATTTATATCAATACCATTAAAAGGCAAACGGAATCAGAATTAATGAATTTTATTGAATGTCATGTATTACTTATATAGCTAAAATTGATGCTAAGCTAAAAAGATATTTTTATTAATTACACTCCGTAAAACTTTCCGTCAAAAGAAGGTCACACTTTAATTTCACGTAACAAAAAGCGATAAAAATCAGGTCGCTTGTTTATGATGATATCGCTTACTAATAAACTTGAGATGAAAGATTTGAAACTCTCCAGTCATTTGTAAACTTTCTCCGGCTTTATTAAATTCCAAGAAAAAATACCATTAATGTAACTTAAATGACGATTTTAAAAAGATTGTGACTATATAATTTTCATCTTCATTTCACAATGAAGTCACGATAGGCGAATTGTTGGGTGGTCGGAATTTCGACCCGAGTTCGATCCCCAGGTGGCAGTACCAATGAGTTTTTCAAAAACTTATGTACGAATTTCATCGTTGGCTTGGACATAAAGACGGCGACGGGCTCACCACCTGTCACGTTGTCCCGTAAATATCTTCGGTGGAATGTGGGTCAAAGGGACTTAATTGTCTAGACTTGATCTCTGTCTACCCCTGTATTTTCATTTCTTATGTATTTTAATAATAAATATTCACACGGTTTTAGAGCCTTTTGGAATATTTAGGGAGGATGGTAAGATGCTATGGGTATCGTAAGAGGCGACTAAGGGATTTAACCAGACAATATTAAGGTGTCGGACAGCAGCGTCTAAAGTGCGAGGCGTCTAATACTGCGATCCTCAATCCCTTTGCCAAGCGTGGTGATTATGGCAAAACCAGAATAAAATTTTAAATTATTGAATATGCCAATGATATATCATATGATTTATATTGCATTTAATTGCTCCAACGTTTTCAATCGTTGCTATTTATGCATTCTTTGCACGACTAGTCGACACGCACGAAACTGTGATCCATGTTTGAAAATCGGAACCCTTGGGACAAATGAATCGATGTAGCAAATCCTACGTTTCCTTTCCTATCCTTTCCTTTCATACATCGACTCATTTTCACTAGTAGGACCGGTAGTAATAACCAGGAAAGAAACAATAATTCTACATTACTTCGATAGCCTCATTTCGAAATGAATTTGTGTTTACAAAGTTTTCCGCTACCATCGTACTTTCAATTTTGAGACACAGATATCGCTGTAACCTAATCCATTACCCATTCAAAGAAAGTATTTACAGAAAGTATTTCGTTAAATATAATATAGATTAATGTATAACTATCGAAGTAGTTTATGCATTTCAGCAGATTGTCGCCAGATTTCAGCTTTACAATGATAATTGCGTCCATTTCGAACATTCAACGTCCAAATTCTAATTATGAAAGTCCAGCGCGGCTGCAATTAGCAGCGGAAATCTCACGTCGTTGAAATTTTATTCTGAGGAAATGAATTTATGCGTGTTGTCGTTTTAATTAATATCTAGATGAAGCGTCGATACTTTTTTCTCCTATATTATTCCCCTGCGTTCCTTAGGTACTGTATTTATATATAAGAATCGCGCCCGTCCGTAGACACATGCAGGTACTACATCTTGCCATCCTGTAATATATCTTTGGATTTGTCTTCTTTAATCAATGCATGCGCGATAAAAGCTTCTATGTTTTATTTTAGAAAAAGTGGTTTTATACCTGTCTGAGAATTGAATCCGTGACATAGAGGAGGACATCTGGAAAACCGATGCGTAAGCCACCCGTCTGGTGCTCTTCTTCTCTCAGAAAACACTGCTTTTTCTTGCGAAGTTGTGCAACATAATTGTGTAACATAATATTCTATTTCTAAAAAGTTGTTATTTAAAATGACCAACACGACTAGTTTCACGCAGCTCGGACGCGGATATGTCGCTTCACTTTACATCTATTGCTATTTTTGTCGTCTTTTGTTTCGTATGTTTGGATTTTGAGCAATTTTCTAAACCGAAAACGTAAAGTTCTGTTTTCGTACAGCTGACTATAGAACCATTTTTGAGTAATTCGTGAGTTTTGTTTTGTGAATTTATATTTACAACACTCTGTTCAAAAGATAGTTTTTTATGCTCACACGTTTTCTAATACTAAGGCAAACAATTTAATCTTTTCGACAAACTTTTCACTCCAGATCTTAATTGGAACAACTTCGGAAGCTTATTATCGATATATTAAAATATTACTAGATTTTAAATTTTTTATCTTCAGAAGAAAACTTCAGTCTCAACGTGCAGAGCAGTTTGTAGCCTCTTTTTAAATTGAAGAAGGAAACGAACGACGATTCAACTTACCCGATGGTAAGTTCAAATTTGTTTTATATACTTATAAATAATACAAAATTCTGACTTACAAAGAAGCAACTTCGGCAGACTTTGTTGTTTCTACCTTATTCCTCCGAGGCGTAACTTCCCCCGATACCCTTGAGCTAGTTTTTATTAAAAGAACTATTATATAATTTAGATTTATGTATTTCGCTATTTATTCAAGTTTCGTTATTTGTTTATTTAAGTCAAGAGACCTGAATTTGATCCCCAGGTGGCAGGCTCGTACCATTGGTTTTTTTTTTTTAATTTATTTAAAAATTACGTCGTTGGCTTGGACATAAAGACGGCGACGAGAAACCTGCCACGTTGTCCCGTGATTGTAAGCTATAATAACATAATATACATACATACAGATTATCAGCGTTTTTGACTTTGAAGGAGTATGGAAAAGTCCTATTTAAGTCGGATGGGTTATATAAATAGGTCCCACTTAATTTAACAAAATTCATTATCATTCATTTATTCATCTAAATTTAATAGGCGACGCGATAACCCAGCAGTAACCCTCTTGCATCAAAGGTAAGGGCTGTAGGTTCAAATCCGGCTAGAGGAAAACATTTGTGTGATGTTTTTATGTAAATATAAGTATATGTAAGTAAGTAAGAGTACTAACTATGATATCTTTAGCTTCTACACCTAGACGGAGAAAGACTCACCAGCTATCTCTTTGTCCCAAATAAGCTTATGTGAATGGTGGGTCGAAAGGATTGAATTGTCGAGATCTCTGCCTACCCCAGTATTGCGAACATACTAAAATATTTGTGGAAGGGAAGCAAGTAGTCCTCTTTTTTTATCATGTAATATAATATGCTAATTAGCATGCTATTATTGATTAAATTAATGAAAAGCGTTCATTGAGTCTTATCTAAATCACATAAGCATCCAGTTCACTTCGTTACGTTCTGATTCGACTAAATGGCATAACGTGCGCAATCACACGAATAAATCTTTACTTGACCCACTGCTTGAAACACATTAGTATACCGTGGGGCGCGAATATGAGGGAGCTAAAAATAAGCTAATGTTGCTTTATTGCATTTTCGTACTTGCCTTTTTAATTTGGGACAGGCAACGTACGTTGTAACCGGGTGGCTACGGCGTAAGGATAAACCACCCTCTTGCTTCTCGTTAGTACTACACTAGGCGACAAAAGGCGACTAAGAAAAAGTCCTATAAAAATGCAATGGGTAAAAACTTCTTAAAAACAATTGAACCGCCTTTAAAACGGACACGAAATCTCTATACGTGTACTAGATCCCCTCTTCTTCGAGCAATTTGCTCGAAGAAGGAGGATCAAGAGTACTCGGATACCTCGCCTCACATAGTCTTCTAAATTTAGTCTCCACATTCCTCGACACCTTTATTATTAACTATCGCGCTTTATATTTTTTCACCTTTCGGTATTTACTCATTCACTCAACGCACTCAAACCTTCGAAGCGCGCCGGTATCAATTTTAGTGATGAGATCATCTTTAAACCTGCTATATTGCGAATCTTTTATTAGTTTTGTTTTCAAATTCTAACTCGAGTTATGGATTAAATTATTAAAACTTTCGTGAGACATTATTAAACAAATAGTAAAAAACGGCTAAACTCACGTTATAATAATCGCTGTAAGTACCTAACTAACTAGTTTCAGACCTATCGGAGGTCCTTCATCAAGGTGAGTGGAATGAGTTCGCGCTCGCGTCTTGCCCCGCACTGCGCACCTGAGCGCGCAACAAGCGGCTCGACAGGGCAGGGGGCGCGTGCTGTGCCGGCGGTGACCAAGAACATGGCAACATCTATGACATTAAAGTTGAAGTTTTTGCATTAAATAGGTAATAAATCAAAGTAAATATCGATAGATAGGGATATCCACATATAGATAGGAACAACATCACAAACTTTGCTCTGATCCATAAAAATCCAGCTTAAGCACTTGTATAATGGAATCAGAAACAACGAAGGTACCAGACCTGTGAAAATGTAGAAAAAGTGATTACTACATTGACCCGACCAGGCATCAAACCTTACAGTTGGCAACACTAAATCAAGGAAACACAAAAGCCAGTACATCACTCGTCCACCGAGGACGACAAATGATTTTTTTTTAATTATAATTAATTAATTAAGAAAACGCAGCACGTAGTACTAACAAACGCTACGTAGAGCGATCTCAATCTATAGACAAAATAACACATAGTCAGCGCGTTTTCCGCCACGTAATAACATTTTACTCGAAGCCAAAGCAGCTACGTCTCAGATTATTTTATCTATCTATCTTAAAGGACTTAATTAATAAAGCTGCTAGTCTCCGCCCGCGTAACGTAAATACCGCTTTGTTTATTGAGCCCGCTGGCTTCGCTCCAGGGCTGTGTTACTAATGTTTTGGCTCTAAAATGCGTTCGCATCTCTGTTACTGGTACTCTATATTATATGTGTAACAATGTCTACATTATAATATGTAACAACTTGTGCCAAATCTAACAATTTAGTCGATAGCGTTAGCTGTTTTATTTAGCACAATATTTTTTATATTTTAAAGGATAGAAAATGTAAATGTAGTGTGATATCAGTATTAGAAACTACCACCGCCTCTCTTCTTGTGGATGTTGTAACACACTAATTCCTTTCCCTTAAAAAAGCCTTGAACGTACCATTGGATACCGACTGATGGCGGGATATGACAAACCGTCCCCGACTAAAAAGACCTCTGTCCGGTAGTTCAGTTTTCACAGGTCGCTATGATTATGATGAACGAATAGCGAGTAGCCTTTTCAATACCAGACCAAAATTAAACAAGCCGCTGACGGGCAGTATAGTCTAAGTTGCAAGGAGTCTGCTACTGCCATTGCTTATCCGTTTGCTTAGCGTGAAAATTAAGAGAAATATTCCTTTATTGAAGAGCCTCCTCTCCTCCAGAGTACTTTGTCAGATCATCAAGTTCTATGTATATATGTATAGAAATCAAATCATTCTCAATACACATCACTAAAATTAAGTGGAAGAAAGTATAATTATTTTTATTAATTTCTAATTAATTTAATTACAAACAGCCTCGCATGGCATCACAAATGTGTGGATGTGGTTATAGTATTGCTATTTTCAAAGTTGAAGAGTTACAAATATTGAGTTTGAAGTGTATTACTGAGTGACTAAAATACTGTCGTGGCTATGGGCTTGAAAAATTAAGAATTAGAAACTATTGAGGCCGAGAATTTGTTAACTCATCTGCTGAGTAGGACATTCATTACTTGATTGATGTGTGATTAATATCTTAAGGAGGATATGTATTTTTTACAACTTATCCAAAAAAAATATATATACGAAATACTGTGAAATTAAAATGTTGTGATGGCCAGTTTCTGTCTCCAAAATTACGTTATTATGTTGTCAGTATAGTATGTTGCAGTAAACAGGATTAAATAAATAGTCTCTAAAGACTAATTTAATGAAGTGGTTCGCTTTCTATTAGGTAATAGTATTGTTATGAATATATTTAAAGAACAAGTAAAGGTTGTCAGCATTGTTGCATTTATTTTTTTTTAACTTTGACTTGACGGCACGGTAGCCTTCATTATTGTTGGAGTTTCAAATTCAAGAGGCAATGTACACGTAGAGAAAACAAAATTTGAGATGATCATTTCTTTTATAGGGTTTCCACCTTATACATTATAGGTCGTAGCATCATCGCGTAGTCTTTATTGAAAATATTTAAGGAAAGACCTATAACGTGCACTTACAGGTGATTCTTCTAAGCGCGAGGTTTTAATGTGATAATGATAATACCTTTTTAATTTACATACATTTTTCCAATAAGTGAAAGGCTCACCAGCCTCTGTCTCTCTCTCTCCTACTCAACAAAATAACGCCACAGTCCATCTTTATTGTTCTTTTATAAAAATTATAATATGAAGAATCCATAAAACGGCTTGTACAATATCTTTCCAGGCACGTCGTTCGATTTGCCGCTAATTTTGTAATTCTAAACGGGCCGCCGCGTGTAATTTCTCCGGACATAACAATGAATCTCCCGCAGACAGCACGGGAAGTGACACCGGGATATTAATTAACATTGAAGGAGGTATCTGTGTTACTCCCATCTCTTTCTTAATTTCTACACCGGAATCTTCAGATATAAAAATTAATATTTTCAGTGTGGGAATAAACTTTTACTATACATACATTCATTTATACATTACAGCATGTAAACTGCTGATAGGTCTCTCCCGTGAGAGAGTCTGCCATAATCACTACGCGCGGGAAGCGGAGTATCATCTTGTACCTTGTACGATACAGCCCGCTACCGGCCCGCATAGTTTGGTCTAGAATTTTTTCGTGATAGTTTTTTCTGCTATCTGACGGTAGCCTCATTCATATCATATTGTTAAGTATATAAGTATAATAGTCATATTGTCAATGCTTTTCTGTTTGTCGCCTCTTTCGATTTCCTCGAGTGGTTGACTTATTCTTAAGCCTATTAAGACTTATTCTTAATAATAATTACTCATTACTATGTTAATCAAGTGACCCGATAGCCTAAAATGTTCATATCAATATTTTTATGTTAGTATTATATACCGTTGGCTTGACAATAAGACGGTGACAAGTTCACCAGCTGTTACTTATTGGGAAAATAATAGAATAGAAACATGAGGATAAAAAATACTATGCTGTCATTTAACATGATTATCTTCCATTATACCCGTAGCTCTAACCCGCACTTAGTTTAAATAACAACCTGTTTTTACTCGTTACCGGTATTTTCATAAATATTTTTGTCATAGATTTGAGCTACGCTGCTACGAGATTACACGAGCTGTAATGTTAAACACGTAGTTTTCTCATGAAATTTAAATACATTTTTTTTATTATTTCTTCGAAGTTACGACCTCACTCTTAATGTTTTTATTTCATCAGTAAAATATACAGGAATTGCGGGAATCAAACCCATTTTTTTCAACATTGTCAAATATAATTATTTTTTTCTTTTTTGATCGGAATTCAAATCAAGAGACTCAAGTACGATCCCCAGGTGGTAGGCTCGTACCAATGAGTTTTTTCGTACGATTCATATCGTTAGCTTGGACATAAAGACTGCGACAGGCTCACCATACGTCACGTTGTTCAAAAATGACTTTGGTGAAAATTATATAGAAAGGACTCAATTGTATAGACCATTGTCTACCTCAGTATTCGGAAGATATGTTTTCATACTAAGTATCATCTTGAAATTAATTTTAAGTTGCAATAGTAAACATTCTTTATATTTGAAATGGGTTCCGGCGCGTCACGTTATTGGGCCTTATTTACCTGCGCCCGTTTATTATAAACAATATTGATGGACGGTCGGGGTTCGAGCCAGTTCTCATATTACTTAGTTAACGTGTAACCTTTTTCGCATTTACATAAAACGTATGTAATTATGTAAAGCTATGCTGGCATTAATCTGGGAGTTTTCGAAGGTAGTAGTAAGTTTCTTGACAATCTATAACTTTAAATAAAATGTATTAATGCATGTATAAATGTATTATTTTGTGTTTGTATTAAGGCTTGCATTTATGGAATAGTACTTCATTAATGCGATACTTTGTTGTAACACACCACTTTATTATAAATTAGGTTAAATTAAAACGATTTTACACATTACTGCGCATTACAAAAAAGGCATGAGAGAAAAAAGCTTTATTTTTTACGTCAAGATATTTTGACAATTGATAGCGCCACGTAGATCATTATAATGATAAATAAACATCTTTACGCCTTTCCCAATGAGAGGATTCCCTCCTAAGAGGAGATACTTTAATATTATTAAATATTTTGATAAAAAGGCAAACCTTTTTTATATCATGTCTATTTAAAAAATTACTGGAAAATTTAGACACTCTGTTAAAAAAATTATTGCCTATTTGGACCTTGGTTATCTGGAAGAGATCGCTCCTTAGCGATAAGACTGCCTTTTTGTACTTACCACCTTTTTTATTCTCTATTGTAACTTTTTTTATAGAAAAGGGAGGCAAACGAGCAGGTGGCTCACGTGATGGTAAGTGATTACCGCCGCCCATGAACACCCGCAATACCAGAGGCATAACAGATGCGTTGCCAACCTTAGAGTGCCCCCTCCCTCCCAGATTTGGGGTGTGCCTCCGGTTTTCTGCACTCACCAGACGAAACGCAGAAGTTTGTTAGACTTCTACTTCACGCCGGTATTCTGTGAGGTCGTGGTACTTCCCCGGTCGAGCCGGCCCATTCATGCAACAACAAAAGCTGATGCGTGGCTCTACCACTGTTAAAAACTTTTATTTAAATTTTATTTCTTTGTTTTCTGTATGGTATATAAGTAAATAAAACAAATAGGATCCTAAAATACGTAAACATTTGGATCAAAAAGATATCTTGCACTGATATGCTGATTTCTCCACAGAATTCTCACAAAAAGTTAGTTGATCACGAAGTTTTATGAATTGCCGAAGTTTCTACAAAGCTTGAGTACTTTCATCGTAAGTTTCCTTATAAATTAAAAAGTTACACTTCTTTTGACGAAACTCTTTCTTACCACTATTTCTCTTCATCACGGTAATAATTACTTTGAATTTCTTCTCAAATTTGTGTTTTCAAACAATAATCAAGAAATAATTATTACGTATCCAGGAATACGTAGAAGTATCGAGTTAAAATTTATATCAATTACTTAGAGAGAAAGCCTAGAGAAAGTCACGATAGCCGAGTTGTTGGGTGGTCGGAATTTCGAGTCGAGAGACCCGAGTTCGATCCCCAGGTGGCAGTACCAAAGAGTTTTTCAAAAACTTATGTACGAATTTCATCGTTGGCTTGGACATAAAGACGGCGACGGGCTCACCACCTGTCACGTTGTCCCGAAAATATTTTCGGTGGAAGGTGGGTCGACGGGACTTTAATGTCTAGACTAGACCTCTGTCTACCCCTGTATTGGGAATTGCGTGAAGATATTTTTTTTTCAAATACTTAGGCTACAAGGGCTTCAAGAGACCTTAGATCAGTAGATCGTACAAGGGACTAAGCTAAGTAGCAACTTAGCTTAGCCTCTTGTAGCCCGTATCAATCTAACTTCTACGACGACGCTATACACGACTGTATTTTTTATCGCGCGCCTATAAAAACTACAGTCATGTAGACGTAAAACTAGATATATATTTCAAGACCTACAAATAAATGAAATTCGACAAGAGGAAAGTTAAAGTTCGCATGTAAATAAAATTATAGATTTGTTATGCAATTTTTATTGATTTTTAAAGCATATTTATGATGTATTTTTCTCTTTCATTTAATCACATTATAGATTAATGGTAAAATAATATTAAAAATAATGTTTATTTTACAATATTTAATTTTCAGTTGGAGAAATTAGTGTGACGTATACGGATATTATTACTGATAACATTTTTCATTTATAAAGTTAAGATGGTCGTACAATCCTATTAATCTCCATATCATCCAGAGAATTTCTCCGTTTTCATGGTTTATGAACTTGAGTGGGTAATATTTATCATATAATATAATACATATCTGCAGGAAATTTAGAAAAAGTATTTTCTGCATCGACCTGTCCCTGGTTCAATTCTCGGTCGGGACTAGGCAGAGCTAGCTATACCAACCGATGTGAAGGCTACTTGTCAACAGAGGTTGTCAAATAATTAAATTAAAAACTAAGCGCGTAATTCAGTTGTACATATGCATAGACATTAACACAGAGAATTCATATTATTGAAATATGAAATTTATTCAAAATAATCTCTATATTCTTTGACGGTTGTTATCCGCTATTGATTTAAAGACGTACTTTCCTGTGGGGGCATTGCTACCGCCAATCTTATGAAATGTTTTGGAGTGTCGTAGCGAGCGAGTATCCGAGGTCGGTA
Source organism: Sericinus montela (assembly GCA_029286605.1). Taxonomy (NCBI): domain Eukaryota; kingdom Metazoa; phylum Arthropoda; class Insecta; order Lepidoptera; family Papilionidae; genus Sericinus; species Sericinus montela. Next base: position 16,442 of record JAGSMR010000339.1, on the reverse strand, counting down.
GTAGTTCAATCGGGCGTACTTCCGAAAAGCGCATACCGACTTGCAATATATTGCCTTTGTATAACATCGTATTCTGGCATTCTCATCGCGAATATCGTAAAAAATTGGCTCAAAGACTTTTTTGAGAGCTCAGCCTACCGCATTATCGATAAATGCATGAATGCATAAAATAAATAGTTAAAAAAGAATGCAAAATATAATTATGAATATTCCAATGACAATGGAAGGTCTCAAATTAAAATGTAATGTTTTTATTTAGTGCTAGCGTATTTTATGTAAATATCAGAACGAATAGTCGATATTGAATTCGACAAGCTCGATGTATCAGTGCTCTTTGTTTCAAACGAGTTCAAAAGGAGTTCCAGTTCAATTAAATGAACGAACAATAAGAAAGCTTCGCAATCGGTTTATGTTCGGCATTTATTTTATAATTGGGGTGTTCTGTATTGAGGATCGAATGGAAAACTCTACATTCTATATATAAATAAAGAAAACACGCCGCGAAAGTAAAAACGTAACCAAATTAAACAATAAAACAAAATTTTATAAATTTACAGACAAAATAAAGCTTAATACTAAGAAAAAAAGTAAAAATAGCACAGAAAAAAACATCGTCTAACTGCGGACTATCCTGCGATCTATGTGCCTTGTTAGTGTCATAAGAGGCGACAAACAGTCCTGACAGACCAATGACGAGTAGCAGCGTCCAAGGTGATAAAGCTGATAGTGCGGTCGCCAATCTGCTTGCCAAGCGGTGCGATTAAGGCAAACCTTTTCACAGGAGAGGGCTCTGTCTAGCAGTGGACTTTACATGTCGATATGATGGTGATGACACTACAAATGGAATAAAAAAAAATATCTTCACGCAATTCACAATACAGGGGTAGACAGAGGTCAAAATCCCTTAGACCCACCTTCCACCGAAGATATTTTCGGGACAATATGTAATAATAATATTACTTAATTAAATAAGTATATTAACCCCATACGTTAACCACTTGATCCCTTCAAAAAAAAGCTTGTTACAATAACATAATCAAAGAAATAAGAAAATTCGGAGCTGTTATTGAAATAGGTTTATCATTTATAAATGATTTACTTGTCCATGACTTAGTAAAGCAGCAGCTCATTTCTCTCGGTAAGTAGAACATTACGCGACTGCCCGCGCGGATAAAAGTCGGTAATGTTATTTTATTTGATACAAAGTTAATAAATAAAATCTCACAACAAAGGTACTTTGATCTAAGTCGACGCGGCATTAGAGGCGGCTAAATTGGGTATAAACCCTGGCTATAAAGCCACGATAGCCGAGTAGTTGCGTGATTGGAATTCGGCTCAAGAGACCCGAGTTCATCCCCAGGTCATAGGTATCGTACCAATGGGTTTTTCAAAGGCAAATGTACGATTTATATCGTTAGCGTGGATATAAAGATGCGAGAAGCTCACCACCTGTCACATTATCCCAAAAAAGCAATTACGATATATAAAAATAAAAACGTATAAATAATATATAAACAGTCGGGATCACAGCTACGTATACACAGACAGGGACATCACCAAAGTAAGCAGCTTTAGCACTTGTTTTATAAAGATGGTACCACAAACAGCCATATTCGAGAAAATGTAGATAACCCCGGGTCCCTCAGAGCTAACACAATAAAAACCAGTCAGTAGACCGAGTGGTGGTGGAAGAGTTTCCACACAGGTCTTGAAACGTATGTGATGTTGTCTATCTCTGTAAGTATTTATTTATTGTTATATTTATTGAATAGTCACGACAGCCGAGTGGTTGGGTGGTCGAAATTTCAAGCCAAGAGGAGGCAGACTCGCATCAAAGGTTTTTCAAAAACTTATGTACGAATTATATCGTTGCCTTGGACGTAAAGACTGCGACGGGCTCACCACCTGTCACTTTTTCCTGAAAATATCTTCGGTGGAAGGTGGGATGAAGGGACTTCAATGTCTAAACTAGACCTCTGTCTACCCCTGTATTGGGAATTGCGTTATATTTAATGTAATGTCTTTTCGGAATGAAAACTTACTCAACTTACTCAATTACATCAAACAGAATCAGGTAACATGTCTGTTTTTGAAGTTATTTTATTGTATTTACATAAGTCATTTCACCATTGTGTCTCTCGAACCGTCAAACTCGCGCGACACTGAAGTGAGGCAAGCAACACCTCTCCGAATAAGTAATATGTACTTAATTCACGAAACGACGCAATTAAAAACCAATTAGCTTTTGCCCCGGTTTATTGACATTGCGATATAATGTGTCGTGAGCGAACAGTGCGTGCTGTGTTCGAAGCAGTTATTGCGAAGTTCGTAGTCAAGGATTGTTTAAATTTCATTGCATTATAGTTCACAAGGAATTACGAATTAAATACCGCGTGTATTTTGCACTTTTGCTATTGAAAGATATACTTTTTTGGCGTAACAAGAAATTCAATTTTGACGAGTGGCGTACACACCGGTTTTTAACGTATTGCCAGCTCTGGTCTGGCAATACGTTAAATACGGTCTGGGGTTCGAATTCCGGGCGGTTCAATATAGAAAACCCACTTTTTCAACATTTTCCTGGGTCGGGGCATTTTTGGTGTCCTTAAGCAACTTACCTTGGAATCAGAGCAATGCATATGCTGTTGCATATGTATTTATGTATGTATTTATTTATTTCTAATTTAAAAAATCTATTATCCGCTTTTTACGACTTAATTTTTATTTCATTTTTATTGATTTATAGTATTATTTATGTATAAATATAATAATAAATACCTTGACGCAATTACCAATACAGGGGTAAACAGAGGTCTAGTCCAGACAATTGAGTCCCTTTGACCCACCTGCCACCGAAGATATTTTCGGGACAACGTGACAGGTGGTGAGCCCGTCGCCGTCTTTATCTCCAAGCTAACTTGAGGATCGAACTCCGGTCTCTTGACTCGAAATTCCGACCACCCAACCACTCGGCTATGGTGACTTCATATTATTTACGTGTTACGTTATTTATTGCTTATACTAACCTGTATTATTTACGTTTACTCTGTGGTATCCCACTGAACTAAAATATATTGGTACACATTTAACTTTATCCATATATCCGATGCGTTGTCCCCGAAGCGATTTGCCCCGAAGTGAAATGAATATGTCACAAGTGTATCATTTGTTTTCTGACCAGAATCGCGCGGTAAACCTTACAATTTGGTCTACGTATCTGTTAGGACAAATTTTTGTGGATTTTGAAGCACGTAAACTATTCTGGGCTTTTTGTAATAAAAATAACGGGAGATTAAAAAAATCCAATAAAACGCACGTTATTCAAACTCATGACCTCCGCCGTACCGTGACGACACTCTAACCTCCGAGCCACCGTCCCACATGCATCAGTTGAAATTCATTACGCTTTTTAGGAAGCATTTCCGTGGACGTGTGGTGAACTGGCACCAGTTTTTATGGTGTCGCAAGCTCTGAGGTCCCGGGACGGGACGGTCGGTCGGGTCAATGTAGAAAACACTTTTCTACTCATACTATACTTGGGTCTGGGTGTTTGTGGTTTGTTGTTTCTAATTTCATAATACAAATGGTTAAGGTACTTACTTTGTGATCAGAGCAATGTATGTGATATTGTTCCTATGTATGTAAGTATGTATGTGTATATGTATGTTAGCGACGTAATGTGGAACTGTGCTAACTTCTAACTGAAGAATTTTCAAAGTTCGCAGACACATTTTAGTTTCAGTTTCAGTAATTTCATGTTTTTTAACACTTTTTAATTAACTTTACATTTCTTATATTATGGTTACAATCTAAAATTGTAGAATAATATCTTTGTAAGAATAAAGTAATGTCACCCCGTTTCTGAGGGTGTGGTTAGTGTGCGACTGAGGGATTTAACCTTCAATATCGCGAAGGCTACAGACAATATTCAGTAGATTGGTGACGGGCAGCAGCTTCTGAAGTGCGAGTTATCTGATATTGCAATCGCCAATCCCCTTTCCATCGTCGTGATTATGTATTACCCAGAATGAAAATTTTCAATAATAGAATATCAACAAGGTTAATGATGATGTTAGTATTACTTTTAATTGTTCTAACATCTGCAATTGTTGTTATTTAAGCATTCTTTGCACGACTAGTTTAAAGACTGGCTCGAAACTGTGATCCAGGTTTTGCATTCGGTGTGCTTGTGGCAGATGAGGTAATTTAGGGATAGCTAACCCTCAATAAATAGATAAATACGTAGATAGATAGAGACAACATGATCCCTAAAGTGCAGCTAAAGCATCTCTATTATGGAATCGCAAACAGCAAAGGCACCACAAATACCCAGACTCGAAAAAATTTAGAAAAATTGGTATTTCTGCATTGAATCTTCCGAGAAGAGAATTTTGCGCGTGAGCGCGCAACACGCGGCTCGACAGGGTAGAGGACGCGTGCTGTGCCGGTGGTGACCAAGAACATGGCAACATCTATGACATTAAAGTTGAAGTTTTTGCATTAAATAGGTAATAAATCAAAGTAAATATCGATGGATAGGGATATCCATATATAGATAAGAACAACATCACAAACATTGCTTTGATCCATAAAAAGCCAGCTTAAGCACTTGTATAATGGAATCAGAAACAACGAAGGTACCAGACCTGTGAAAATGTAGAAAAAGTGATTTCTACATTGACCCGACCAGGCATCGAACCTTACAGTTGGCAACACTAAATCCAGGAAACACGAATACCAGTGTTTACATCACTCGTCCACGGAGGACGTCAAATGATTTTTTTTTAATTATGATTAATTAACGTAGTACTAAAAAACGCTACGTAGAGCGATCTCAATCTATGGACAAAATAACAGATAGTCAGCGCGTTTTCCGCCACGTAATAACATTTTACTCGAAGCCAAAGCAGGTACGTCTCAGATTATCTTATCTATCTATCTTAAAGGACTTAATTAATAAATCTGCTAGTCTCCGCCCGCGTAACGTAAATACCGCTTTGTTTATTGAGCCCGCTGGCTTCGCTCCAGCGCTGTGTTACTAATGTTTTGGCTCTAAAATGCGTTCGCATCTCTGTTACTGGTACTCTATATTATATTTGTAACAATGTCTACATTATACTATGTATCAACGTGTGCCAAATCTTACAATTTAGTCGATAGCGTTAGCTGTTTTAGCTAGCACAATATTTTTTTATTTTAAAGGATAGAAATGAAGTGTGATATCAGTATTAGAAACTACCACCGCCTCTCTTCTTGTGGGTGTTGTAACACACTAAGTCCTTTCCCTTAAAAAAGCCTTGAACGTACCAATGGATACCGACTGATGGCGGGATATGACAAACCGTCCCCGACTAAAAAGGCCTCTGTCCGGTAGTGGAGTTTCACAGGTCGCTATGATTATGATGAACGAATAGCGAGTAACCTTTTCAATACCAGACCAAAATTAAACAAGCCGCTGACGGGCAGTATAGTCTAAGTTGCGAGGAGTCTGCTACTGCCATCGCTAATCCGTTTGCTTAACGTGAAAATTAAGAGAAATCTTCCTTTATTGAAGAGCCTCCTCTCCTCCAGAGGACTTTGTCAGATCATCAAGTTCTATGTACATATGTATAGAAATCAAATCATTCTCAATACACATCACTAAAATTAAGTGGAAGAAAGTATAATTATTTTTATTAATTTCTAATTAATTTAATAACAAACAGCCTCGCATGGCATCACAAATGTGTGGATGTGGTTATAGTATTGCTATTTTCAAAGTTGAAGAGTTGCAAATATTGAGTTTGAAGTGTACTACTGAGTGACTAAAATACTGTCGTGGCTATGTGCTTGAAAAATTAAGAATTACAAACTATTGAGGCCGAGAATTTGTTGACTCATCTGCTGAGTAGGACATTCCTCTCATTACGGAGGATGTGTGATTAATATCTGGAGGATGTGTATTTTTTACAACTTATCAAAAAAAAATTCGAAATACTGTGAAATTAAAATGTTGTTATGGCCAGTTTCTGTCTCCAAAATTATGTTATTTTGTTGTCAATGCGTATCGAGATCATAAAGTATCACGATAATATAGCATCGTGCAGTAAACAGGATTTAATAAATAGTCTCTAAAGACTAATTTAATGAAGTGGTTCGCTTTCTATTAGGTAATAATATTGTTATGAATATTATAGTGCAAGTAAAGGTTGTCAGCATTGTTGCATTTATTGTTTTTAACTTTGACTTGACGACACGGTAGCCTACATTATTGTTAAAAAATATTAAATATCTTCACGCAATTCCCAATACAGGGGTAGACATAGGTTAAGTCTAGAAAATTAAGTCCCTTTGACCCACCTTCCACCGAAGATCTTTTCGGGACAACGTGACATGTGGTGAGCCCGTAGATACAGATCGTACCTACTAAGTTATTATTATTTCCCAGAGTGGAAGGCGCAGGCAGCCGTGGCACAGTTTATACTAGTGCTACTGCCGACGTTAACCTCTCAATGTTATTGATGTTACTTTTTATTACATAGTGTAAGTCCCGATGTAAAATTTGTGGAGTGAATAAAAAAATATTATATTTTGTTATATTATTAAATATTATTATTATAATATAAAATATGTGAGAGTTTGTATGTTCAGATGTATACTTGTTCCTAACATTTGACTCCTTGTTACTTAAAAATGGCTAACTGTATTTGTACTGAATTTGACACAGATAATTTTGAGATGGAGAAGACCTCCTTTAACGCATGGCTTATGCAGCGGTTTTCATGGCGTCGTCAGCTCTGAGGTTCCGGATTCAACACTCAAACGCTCCAATGCCGAAAATCAGGATTTGTACATTGGGTCGGGTCTAGGTGTTTCGTTCGTCGTTTCCAATTTCATAACACATACTTTGTGATTAGAGCAACCTGACGCTGCTGCCCATAACTGGTCTGCTGAATTTTTTCAGGAATAGCTGAAATGGTTATTCCGATATCTGTCGGTAGCCAATTACAATTCACGACTTTTACCTTGATCGCCTCTTACGACACCCACTGGAAAAATTCTAGTAAGTAAATATATTTAAAAGTGATTCCTAGAAAATTCCTTGTCTGCCTAGACAGAGCATATTTGCAAATCGTTTAAAATAAATAAGGTAACAAATACGTTATCAGCCCTGGGGATATTTACCTCTATTTACACTTCATTCTCTCTTTGTCCCTTTCAAAAAAAAAAAACCTTCTAGTGAATTTTAACTATACAACAAACACTCTGTCCTGAAACGAAGATACAAATGGTAATATTTATCAAAATATTGTAATTCTAATAAATTCAGTATTATTTTTCACGGCATTGACAGTTTTCTTTTAATAAATTATTATTCCAAACGAAATCGTTTGGAATCGGCCTTTTTTTATTGAAGCAAGCTCTTCAAATAATTCCATTTCGTTCTAATTTCCCTTCCCGAATATTATTTGGGACCCTTTCATTTGAGCGTAAGCCGGGAGGTCGTAAATTTGTAACTCGTAGATTCCATATGTAAGAGCTTCACGTGATGTATTTATTTGAGAAATCGATATGTACGATGTCCCACAAGATGGAGTAACGGCCTGCATAAATATTACGCGGAGTCGATGGATGCGGATGGATTAAAGACATTATTTAAAGTAAACTTTGACGGATTATGTCTTTGATTAGGGCGTGCTTCGATAGTTTGGGCACGTTGAGCGAATGAGTGAAGACCGAATGGTGAAGAAAATATACAGGGCGAAATTGATATTAAAAAAGTTTACGACCTAGGCTGAGACTAACTTTCGAAGACCGTGTAAGCAAACTGCTCGAAGTGGGAAGTGTCAAGAGTACTCGGACACCTAGACGTGCATGCATGAAGAAGATGATTAATCTGAAAGAAGCGAAAGGGGTATATAAGGATCGTGACACTTGTTGATCTGTTTTCTCGGGCTACTCCGTCAGGGACAGTGCGTGAAGATAAAATAAAAATAAAATAAAAATCTTTGCACATAGATAATTATATCGTCGATGTCTGTTAAAAAAGAAATAGGAAAGAAACATTAGAAGACATGCCGAGACACTCAATCACATACAATGATTTTTTTTAATAATCATTTTTTTAAGTTATCACCAATTTCATTAAAAATTAAATATTTCTTTACGCCATTCGTAATATTACAAACTACGTGGACACACCGGCTTTCATGGTGTTCTAAGGTGCCGGGTTCGATTAACGGTTGTGTCAGTTTATAAAACACTTTTTCTACTTTTACTCGGGTCTGGGTGTTTGTATAACTGCGCTGTTTCTATTTCATAACACGCGCGCTTAAGCTGCTTACTTTGGGATCAGAGCAATGTAGGTAATGTTGTGTCTCTATGGAAATACATAGATAAAAGAAGCACGATACTGTCTTACCTACATCCCTGCTTCCTCTTATTGATAATTGTAAACAAGTCATCGGAGGATGAATTTACCACCCTATTTCTTCCTATAAGTGTCTTAAGAGGCGACTAAAGGAGACTAAGTAAATTGCAATGGCTACCGACTGTGACGGGAATCACATTTAACTAAACACCACACAAAAATCAAGCAGACCAGTGTCGGACAGCAGCTCCTAAGGTGCCAAATAGGTGGTCTAAAAGGTGTCTAATACTGCGAGCGGTGATCCATGGTGATTATGGCAAACCCGCTCATAAAAGAGAGGCTTATGATTATACGTATATTTCAATTTTTCGCTAAGGGTTACTGGTTCTAATCCTCTAGGGGCAAAGCTTTTATAATATTAAATACTTATAAATATTCATCTATGTAGATACGGCATAAAGTATACCAAAGAGAGATGGGTCGAAAGAACTAAATTAAAAATACCTAAGACAACTCCAGTAAATGCAAGAAAATGAAAGAAAAAACTCACCGTAATATTTTATTGGTACTTTAATTACTACATTTATTCCGTTCATATTATCAAGTCACCCTTCCTTTCTTCATATAGTTACTCCAATAAAACTCTCTGCGTCACTCGTACACAGATGTCGTCAAAATATACTAAGGTTTCAAATAATACAATAACATACAGAAATTAGTTTTCGTAGTTTCAACTGTCTGTGGCGCAGAAATATGCAGAATAGCGCAGAGGTCGTGGACAGTGAGGCACAGGTTTTAAGTTTCTTCAATAAAAGTTTTTTAATATAAGGCATAAGAATCAAGCTCTAGCGAACCATGCATTTCGAAGAGCTTACAAAGACTTAATTAACACAAGTAGCTCACTCGTACTTAAGCCTCCATGCAATCAATCCCAATATTTTTTTGTGTCTAACGCATATTATGATGGGATCGTATGCTGTGATTGGATAAAGGCCTTAAGGAAAATACTCCTTCTCTGCCTAGGAGTTATTTGAGTTAGTAACACACTCGTATCTATATTTGATGTCAAATTACAGTGTACCAATTGTTGCCTTCCGGTATGAAAGAGACAGAGTGGCAGTGTTATTACACTTATTTTATCCTCGGCCTTTACTTGGTCCTCGGAGGTGACAACATAACTCTAACCTTCATCTTTTGAAATGGTTCACAGGTGTTATAAGATGGTAGTACCTGTCAGATGAACCGTTAGTTCCCTTTCATCCTAATCTATTAAAAAAGAGATGCAGTGAGATTATAAATTGCTAAAATCAGTCGTATTGTATCGACATAAGTAAATTATCACACATATAAGATAACTTAGACTTGAATGTTATATCTATCGACAGATTGCGAGACAAACATCTCTTAATATTTACCAAACTAAAATGTAACAGAGCTGGGGCGGGCAGTAGCATCCAAAGTGCAATCAACAATCCCGTTTGCCGAGCGTGGCGTTTCATATAGATTTTATTTTCTGTACATGTGTACAGTTAAAGCTTAAAAATTTAAACGTAACTAGTAAAAAAAGACTCTGTTAGGATATGGCTATATAAAGATATGTTAAGTGATTAGAACGTAGGGCTACGTACAATCTCATTGGGTAACGGTCACCAAAGCCGAGTGCTTGGGTGATCGGATTTCGAGTCGAGATACTCGACACAGAGGTATACAGAGGTCTAGGCAATTAAGTCCTTTTGACCTACCATCCACCAGAAGACCGAGGATTTTTCGTCTTTTGCCCAAGACACCGATATGAATCGTATGTAAATTTTTGCAAAAACCCATTGGTAATAGTTTGCCAAATGGAGATCGAACTCGAGTCTCTAGACTCGAATTCCGATCACAAAACCACCCAGCTATTTATTTATTTATTTAATTATTTATAAAGCTATCATGGCTACGATATAATAAAGTCATAATGCAAGACGAAGTCCAGAAATAGACCTTCACACGTCGTTAAGATGAAAATGAAAAATATCAATCAAGCTGCTGAAGTGGAAAACTTTGTTGCATAACATGTCATCGCGGGTTCGGGCCCGCCATGAGTGGTTAACTGGAATACTAATAATGTTATTTAACATTGATAGTTTTTTTATAAAAATAAACCAAAAATTTATAGCGATAGCTTAACTCTGCCTTCGCAGCTAAACTTTGCGGATTCGAATCTCGCTATATCACACAAATATTTGTGTAATATTGGTTTAAAACGGTCGATCGTTTACCAAACATTACGTGAAAAATTGTTCATGCCGTTCCACTATATGTTATTTATTTAATACCGCAAGCTTACTCCTTTGGGACTATTTAGGTACAGGGAAACTCAAGCTCTATTAGGATTTCATAAATATTCTGAGTTAAGCATTGGTCCCGCGAGTGTAATCAATTGTAATTCATTAAAACACGGATGCTTTGGTGCCCCCGTGACCTCGGATGCTATAAAGCATCCGAAACGTCGGGAAATAAAAATAGTTTTTAAAAACTAATTAAAAAACGCGATAAAATCCGAAAATCGTTTTATTTAAAATGTGTAGTTTTCGCGTAAATACAAGAAATCATTAAATGTTATTTTCATCAATAAACTTTACACTATGAATTAGCCTCATCAATTATCAATCTCGTATCGTATTAAAATACTATGGTGCAGCAATAAATTAAGTTTTACTATATTTTAATAATGATAACTCATTAATAGTTACGCGTTATGTTACGGTGGTAGATTAAAAATTACAATCGATGGGTGTAATGTACGTTACTTACTCGTACAAGAAATGATAAGATTTGATTTGAATACCAAAAATGTTTATATCAATACAATGAGCATGTTTCCTTAACTATGTAATATATTTTGATGAATAAAAGTTATATAATTAATATAAATAAATGTATTGTGCATGCTTTCAGTAATGTAAATAATGCATGCCCTCTTTTACGAACCTCAGTATATATTTTATAATCGTTCTATAAGCAAACTCCAGTCATGTATCGCACCTGACACACACATATTTTTCTACTCATTATAATTAAAATCAATAATTACTTTATTAACAGAAATATTAAATTATGTTAATATTTAAAATAACTTTTAACTAAACACTACTATAACACAGGCTGCATTGCCACATTAATTAAAATTCCTTATTTTTGTAAGAATCTCATCGTAACTTTTTAATAATTCCAAAGAAACCGTATAGTACTCAAGCAAAATCTACAAGGAAGTTTCTCATCCCAAGGGTTTCTTATTTTCTCTTTTACTCGGGCAATTTCAAGTTGCTCACGCCTTTACACCGTATTGTACTGGTTACACAATAAACTCCCACGGGTACAAAACTGCCAATCGAAATTCATCTTCACATTCCAAGCACTCGTAAGTATTTTATTTGCAAGAATAAATTCCAACAACATAGAAAAGGGATATAAGCAAAAAAATGACGACACGTTCAAAGGGCCCAATAGCCGAGTGATTCGGTGATCGGAATGCGAGTCAAGAGACCCGAGCTCGATCCCCGGGTGGAAGGCTCGTACCAATGGGTTTTGTTTTTAAAACTTACGTACTGTATATATCGTTGGCTTGGGTATAAATACGGCGACGGGCTCACCACCTGTCACGTTGCCCTAAAAAATTTTTTCAAAGGAAATAGCGTACAGATATTTATTTTATTATATTTATTAACTAATTAATGAAAGGTCGGCAACGCATCTGCTATGCCTCTGGTATTGCGGATGTTCATGGGCGGTGGTAATCACTAACCAACACGAGAGCCACCAGCTCGTTTGCCTCCCTTCCCTATAAAAAAAGAATTATTATTATAAACAGCTAAACTAAACTCACACCCTAGACAATGCTGGCATTCACCAGTCTGCATAAGTTTAGTATGGTACTGATAATTATTACACCATCAGTTGAAAGCCGTTTCGTTTTTCCTTTAACCGCCCCTTACAACGAAGGTACCCGAGACAATATACAAAAAGCGGTTTTCTTTCGATTCTTGATTCGTCCGGGAATCAAACCTAGGATAACCACAGAGCTGGTGACACCATGAAAAACGGTGTGCACGTAGTCAAACTCTAATTCTGAGTGATTTCTGACTGTGAGTATTAAGAGGCACGGTTCTTTGATATAGTTTTTCCACTTTCTTGTTTTCTTGTTTCAGGACTGTTTGTTAATCCATTCCCAGTTTAAACAACACAGCATCTATATACACTTACTTATCGTTTTTTAATTAATGCATTTTCAGGGTGCATACAGGGAATGCTAGAGGTCTAGACAATTTATTAATTTCGATCCACATTTCATCATATTTTTTGAGACAACGTAATAGGTGGTGATCATGTCGCGTTTTTATATCCAAACCACCGATGTAAATCGTGCTAGTTTAAAAATGTTTTGAAAAAACTTAATGACCCTTGCGTACTCCCGGAGGATCGAACTCGGGTCACTTGGCTCGAAATCCGATCACTCGGCTATCGCAACTTTAATAAATTAATTGGAAGATTATAGTTTATTGAATAGTGGGAGCATCAACAGCGACTATAATGAAAATTAAAATTAAATAAATTTCGCTCAGCGTCGGCAACGAAAATAACATTATTCGATTCGAGTTGCCGACGAAATTAAATAACATTAATAACTAAAATAAATTGAAGAATTTTAAGCGATAAATAACTGAACGGAGAGCTTTAGTTGTCGTTCCAAATTCAAATAAATGCGTTTATTTAACATTTTTACAAATTGCAGTTATGACTGAAATTGCCGTGACAATTCCAACATTTCAGAAATACGAGTATATTTATGTATGTATGAAACCATTTATTATTATTAATTGATTCCACAAATTACAACTTCAAGGACCTTACTCCATCATCGTATATGTTTATTGTCAGTATAGAAATAAGAAACATATATCATTTTCATCTATACACACTGTCAAAAAAAGAAAGATTACGACAAAGCTTCCGAAAGTAAATTTGTTTGTATTGAGTTATGCTCCGGGACGAATGCTACGATTGTGAAATTCTTTTAATTAATAATAAATACCTGAATAATATAGTCGGAGATATTATAGACTCCAAATTATAGCATTGCCTACAAATTATATATTTATAGATTCTTAACTGTAACCCTTAGCTGTAAACGCAGCGTTGCTAAGGTCCCTAACAAATAGGCTTTGACTTGCAAATAAGAAAATAAATAAAGGTTTTCGTCAAAAGAAATCCTTTACGAACGCGTCTTTAATTTTATTCTTTGATGATCGCATCTAAAAGAAATATGACAGAGAAAGATTTTATATTGTGCTATTCCTTTTGAAGATTCGGGCGTTTACTCGGCGAATTACGGAATCGGTGAAATGCGCTGCTCCACAAACGTGTGCTCCCAATACACTTTCCTTCTGCTAAAATTGAATTTCTCGGACTAACGTCGTTTCCTTCAAGCGTTCTTTCAAACTAATTAAATGTCAATGGATTAGAAGGAAATATAATAATAATTAGAAGGATTATAAATAAAATATAAATATAGATGGATTAGAAATATATAATATAATAATGCCTGATACAGATATAAAATATCATTCAAAATTGTATTGTATATCTATGAGATTTATAACATTTAGCGAATACTATGTTGAAATTGTAAAAAAAAGTTTTAACCTGGTCTTCGCTAATCCTTATAAGTCTCATATACAGATCAAATGTGTAGTTACGGCGTAAGAATACACCACATATTTTCTTTCCATGTCTAAAGGGAAGTGACAAAGCTAAAAAGAGACTAAGGAAAACGACCTACATGAACTGTAAACACTTTTTCTACATTTTCTCGGATCTACATGTTTTTGTTACCTCCGTTGTTTCTGTTTCCATAACTTTAGTGCTTTACCTACTTATTTTGGGAGCAGAGCAATGCATGTAATATTGTCCCTATTTATGTATATATTTATTTATTTTCCTTTTATTATAATTTCAAAGAACAAACGACGTCAAATACAATTTAACAGCCGCGAACAGACGCGTAACAAATATCATAGAAATCACATTTTACATTCCGGATGACAGAGGAACAATTCCCTCCGAATATTTTCTCTCAACCCGTTGGGAAATAAAGTGAAGCACGTTTGTTTGAATAGGATTGGACCGATTTTGTGTCATACACTTCTGTAAATAAATGTTTCTATACCAATACTAGAGGTTATAATTATTTTTCTAAAATAAAAGTAGCCTATGTTACTCCTTACAACGTCAGCTATCGGCCAGTCAAAATCGGTTAATTTGCTTCAGAGATTAGCCGGAACCAACAGATAGAATTTTTATTTCATGTAATACTGTACCGTTTACACTTACATATTCATTTAGTCAAAGCTATTAATTTTGAATACAACCTGATAATTCAATTTTATTTAAATGTATACATTTAAATATATTTATGTGTAGATTTAAATATATATATGCGTTTATACTTTTAATTGTTTATTTTTTTATATGTATATTTTAGTTGATATTTATGCATTCTTTGCGCCACTATTTAAGGCAGGCACTAAACTGTGACCCACGTTTTGAATACGGAACCCTGGTGGCTGGGGTAGCAAACTTTCCTTACCGTTCCTACGTGTCCCATTTCCACCAGGTAGGTCGGGTATTAGTAAACAGGAGAGAAACAATACTTCGGAAGTACTTCGATAGCGTGATTTAGGGATTTAGGTGTGTTCACAAAACTGTCCGCAACTATCGTGCTTTCAATGTCGTTATATGTTTATCAATTTACCGAATTCACCAAAAACATTCAATCTATATTTCCCGGTCGGGAATCGAACCCGGAACCTCAGTGCTGGGGACACCATGAAAATCGATGGGTAAACCACTCGTCCACAAAGGTCATCGTTTACATATCTTAATACCTAAGGAACGCAGCTGCAGAAGAAAATAAAAAAAAAAGTAGCGACGCTTTTAGGTATTAATTAAAACGGCATAATGCATTAATTCTGCTCCTCGTAATAAAATTTAAACAACGTGACATTTCCGCTGCTTATTGCAGCCGCGCTGGACTTTCATTACGATAACGATTTCAAAATGACGCAATTATCATTAAGAAGCTGAAAAATACTTTAAAGCGCCAGTAGCGCTTAAATATAGTATCGATTAATATATATAATTATCAAAGTAGTTTGTATATTTCAGCAGATTGTGGCTATACTTATGTACGATATTCTTATCTTTATAAATACGTGTCTATGCACGTATATTATACTGTTAGCTTGAATAATAAGAAGGCAATATCCTCATCATGTCATGTGATCTCAAATAACTACGGTGAAAAGTCAGTTGAAAGGATTCAATTGTCTAGACCTCTGTCTACCCCAATATTGGGAATATTCGTCAAGATGTATTTATTGTTGGAACAAAAAGAAATAATTTCATGCCAATCTCAATATTGGGGTAGACAGAGATCTTCATAATTAAGTCCTATCGATACATCTTCCTCCGAAGACTTTTATGGGACAAAATTACAGTAAAAGCCATTGGTACACGCCTCCCACCAGGGAATCTTACTCGGGTCTCTTGATTCGAATTCTGATCAACACAAACACTTGACTATCGACATAAGATATAAATCTTAATGATTATAACATTTTAAATAAATACAAAAATTTCGACACCATTACCAATACTAAGGTCTGGACAATTTTTTTCTTCTTCACAGACAGTCTTTTCGACCCACCTTCCATCGAAGACATTTTTGGTAAATGTGACAGATGGTGAACCTGTCGCTGTCTTTATATCCTAGCCAACGTACGTATATAAGCCAAGTACATTAGTTTTTTTTAAAGAAAACTCATTGGCATGCGCTGCCACCTGGGGATCGAACTCGGGTCTCTTGAAACATCTGATTACGTATCCAGTCGGCTACCGTGACATATCATGTCGAGATTTGAATTCGAATCTGAGACTCGCGTTCGACCCCAGGAGACAGGCTCGCACCAATCACAGTTTTGAATAAAATATGTAATAATTTCGAGCTTTTATAATCTTTAATTTAACTTATCCATAGTCTAGCTACACTAAA
>JAGSMR010000338.1:32500-40415 GCA_029286605.1 Sericinus montela | reverse complement strand
TAATTATCAAAGTAGTTTGTATATTTCAGCAGATTGTGGCTATACTTATGTACGATATTCTTATCTTTATAAATACGTGTCTATGCACGTATATTATACTGTTAGCTTGAATAATAAGAAGGCAATATCCTCATCATGTCATGTGATCTCAAATAACTACGGTGAAAAGTCAGTTGAAAGGATTCAATTGTCTAGACCTCTGTCTACCCCAATATTGGGAATATTCGTCAAGATGTATTTATTGTTGGAACAAAAAGAAATAATTTCATGCCAATCTCAATATTGGGGTAGACAGAGATCTTCATAATTAAGTCCTATCGATACATCTTCCTCCGAAGACTTTTATGGGACAAAATTACAGTAAAAGCCATTGGTACACGCCTCCCACCAGGGAATCTTACTCGGGTCTCTTGATTCGAATTCTGATCAACACAAACACTTGACTATCGACATAAGATATAAATCTTAATGATTATAACATTTTAAATAAATACAAAAAATTTCGACACCATTACCAATACTAAGGTCTGGACAATTTTTTCTTCTTCACAGACAGTCTTTTCGACCCACCTTCCATCGAAGACATTTTTGGTAAAATGTGACAGATGGTGAACCCGTCGCTGTCTTTATATCCTAGCCAACGTACGTATATAAGCCAAGTACATTAGTTTTTTTTTTAAAGAAAAAACTCATTGGTATGCGCTGCCACCTGGGGATCGAACTCGGGTCTCTTGAAACATCTGATTACGTATCCAGTCGGCTACCGTGACATATCATGTCGAGATTTGAATTCGAATCTGGAGACTCGCGTTCGACCCCCAGGAGACAGGCTCGCACCAATCACAGTTTTGAATAAAATATGTAATAATTTCGAGCTTTTATAATCTTTAATTTAACTTATCCATAGTCTAGCTACACTAAACAAGTAAACTTAGAATTTACTAATAGAATTTACTAATTGGGAATCTGCCGTTGTAATCAATAAAATGAATAAAAAATAGAAATGATACATACTCATCGAATACAAATACAACAAATATGGCGTTCCACAAGGAAGTGTATTAGGTCGATTTTATTTTATTATATAAATGACATAATTACAGTTACAAATCACAAATGTGTATTATTCGCCGAGCATCTCCATTATAATTACAATAATAAAAAGAATAATACAATTACCTTTAATCATGAATGTGACATAAATAATAATACTATCGATAAATTAATTAAATGGCTTGACATAAATAACTTAAAATTAATCTTCATAAATCTGTATACATACAATTTACTAAATCTAATAACAAACTCAATTGGAAACTTAATATCCCTAAAAAAAAAATTAAAGAAGCGTCAAATACAAAGTTCTTAGGAGTTATTATAGATGAAGAAATTAATTGGAAAACATATAGATAGTGTATGACTCGAATAAATAAATTTGTATGCATAAACGAATAAAAAACGTGACAAATATAAATACTACTATTCTATGCATACGTAGAATCACTACTACGTTATGGTCTTATAATTTAGAGGGTAACAGTACAAATATCAAAAGAGCATTTGTCGCACAAAAAGTGCATTAGAGCGTTGGGCGGACTGAAACCACAAGAATCGTGCTAGCCAACATTTAAAAAATTTGGTTTATTGTCGTTACCAAATCTCTCTATATTTATGAGATATGTGTTGTATTTAAGAATAAAGAATTATTTACTACTTCAAATGATCATAATCCACGACTTCGCCGAGATCCACACAGGCAAGTATTTAATGATGTCCCTAAACTAGCAAAATACAATAAGAACTGTTTAGCTATGTGTGTATACAATAAAATTCCTAGTTCTTTTAAAAGCATTAATTTTAGATTATTTAAATAAAGTTACCATCATTGGCTTGATGAAAATAATTTTTATAGTGTTAAGGAACTCATAAGATTAAATAAGTAAATAAAAAAATTGAAATAAAATACTGTACAAATGCTTAAAACTAAAATTCAAACAAATTTTTGCATGCTATTAATATGTAGCAAAAACATGCTTGCTCTCAATTGTGGTGTAATGTAACATCTGCCTATTATACCATGTTTTATGCAATAAATTATTATTATTATTATTATCTGAGAGTCGACATCACGCTGTTAAAAAATTAAAGTCCTTCTGTATATGTATTGGCAATTAGATCTTTTACTAATATGAAACATCTGTAACCGTCACGATAACTGAATGGTTGGGTGATGAAGTTCGGATTCAGTCCCAGGTGGTAAGAGTCCGTAACAATGGGTTATTCAAAACTATGTACGATTTTAGCGTCGGCGAACATAAAAGATGGCGACAGGTTCACCACCAGTCACGTAGTCCCAGAAATTTCTTTGGTGTCAGGCGGTTCGAAAGGTCTGGTGCCTGGAACACTGGCTGTCCCATTATTGGGAACGGCGTGAAGATATTTTTTAAAAAAGAACTTGCGCTGATAGTAATTAGGACAATCTGTCTTACCGAGACTGCTGCTTGCAACCTTCCTTACACATGACGCGTATTCTGACTATGACGAAAATATACTTAATACAAACGGTAACAATATAATTTAACTTTATTTAACAAAAAAATAAATAAAGTTAAATTATATTTCTTCAATTCAGTTCCGTTTTATATTTTTAAAACAATATATTATCTCTGACCAGAAGCAACGATACTGCTTTCACTTGTACGTTGTAAAAATAAGTCTAATTTCAAACTTTCATAGAGCGTAATGTTTCCTATTAACTGCATGCGGTCCTAGCTGTAATAAATATTTGCCATTTTATTCAAACTCTCTTTTTACAAGGTACAAAGAAAGTTTTGTACGAAAATGTTATTTTATTATTGGTAACAGATATAAGTGTATCAATTATTAAAAACATATGCCAACTAAAATGAAAAAAATGGTACATAAATTATCAGTATTCTGTACTAGAAATGTCAAACAAAATTACTAGACTATATAGACGAAGGAGGGAAAATTTACTTGTTAAATGTTGTTTGTAGGGTCTTATTAAATAGAAAATTTATTTAATGAAAAAATTTAACGCCCCAAAGATCAGATCACTACCAGTAAGATTATTTCTACAATCATTTTACATCTTAACGTAACCGTGTGGTAAAGGGAGAAGAATATTGGCATTCCCTTTCTTCCCGTGGGTGTCATAGAGGCGACTAAAGTAAACAGCCTTGAACATCGTTATGGCGACTCATTGATGGCGGATAACATGCTAAAAATATCAGAGCAAAATAATCAGACCGTAGATGGGTGCGGCGTCTAAGGTGCAGGTGCTGATGCTGCGATCGCCAATCCACTTGCCACGCGTAATTGTGTGGCAAATCTTCCCTACGGAAGAGGCCTATGACCTGCAGTGGACTTTAATAGAGGCCACACCATAGGGTCATGTTTATCTTAAGAGAATTTTCCAAATACAGGAGGAGGATAGAGGTCAAGACATTTACAACCTTTTCACCTATCTTTTACTGAACCCTATTGGGGATAACGTAACAGTTGATGAGCTAATATTACCGTCTTAGTATTGACACCAATGGTAAATTGAGCATTCAGTTTGATTACAAAAATGATTGCCCTTAGAGTACCAGACTGTACACTGATACATAAATATATAGATAGGGACAACATTACAAACATTACCGTGATCCCAAAGTAAGCAGCAAGCCTTGTATGGAATCAAAGTAGGAAACACCATAAACATCAGACCGAAAATTTAGAAAAGTGTTATCTACATTGACATGATCGGAATCAAACCTGAGACCTTAACAGTGTTTTATTGTCCATAAAATGTAAATTTTGATGTTTTAGGTTTTTAGATTTTTCCGATATCCAAGTTTCAATGACCCTGCCTCGAGGCTAAGTGCTGCAGATCTAATCCCGAAAAATATTTGTGTGATGAATATGTATTTTCGTACTCGGACATGGATGTTAATATGTATCCATAAATTTTGATATAAGTAAACACATTTTTGTAATTTTTTGTTGGTCTGCTGGTTTGAGCACTAACACGGCGATAGGCTCATCATCCTCATTTTGTCCGAAAATAATCTCGGTAAATGTGGATCGAAAGGACTATTTCCAATCTCTGGCTGCCACTGTATTGGAAAATGGTTAAGTTTAAAAATATATTACAACGTGTACCCACAGTATGAAATCAGCCTATGAGGCTACAAATTATTTTTCTTTTCCTTTGCCCATAGTCAGCAAAAGACAAATAAACAAGGCATAGAGCTTTTCTCGAAGAAACTTAAGGAATTTTAAAAATAACTGTAACTGCACCTTCGTTATGAGTAAAGAAGGAAAGTTTAAGCGAAACTTTATCTCATAATTTAAAGTTTATTTCAATGCACTCATTCATTCAATTCTTAGTTGTTCGATATTCAAAGTTTTCAAATGTTTTTTCAGAAAAAGATTAAACCTTGAAATCTTGCATACTATTTATTACAATATAATAAAATTAATTAAATATCTTCACACAATTCTCAATACAGTAATGAACAGCGGTCCAGACGATTAAGTACTTACGACCACTTTCCTGAAGACATTTTTTGGACAACGTGACAGGTGCTGAACCCCTTCGACCTTCTTTATATCCAACCGAACGATATAAATCCTACGAATTTTTTTAGAAAAAGCCATTGATACGAGCCTTGGGGATCAATTCGAGTCTCTTAACTCTAATTCTGATCCTTAACCACTCAGCTAATATACTAAATCTGCTATATAGTATTGCAATATCATATTAAAGACAATACAATTACTAGTTCAAATTGAGAACCTATTAGCCGAGTTCATAGTGAGCCTGCCTTCAAATCTGAGGGTTAAAGTTCGAATCTATAAGAGTTGGAGTTCAGTGAAACCAATTGTAATTTTAGTGTCCGTTAATATTCATCAAAATATTCATATACATATAAACATGAATATATCATTCATAATCATCACCTAAATGTTTGCCAATAGTTGTATTTAAATAGTAAACTGCTTCGAAGGCATCACTACTAAATAGGCTATCAGATTCGTCTATCTACTTACCTTATTTGGTTACATCAGCTATGTTATTACGTGTAATGAAAGCCTCATAAAATTTTTGTTGGTTAAACGACTTAATTCACGCACAACATTTAACTTCTAATCGAGTGAACTAATATTATCAAATTTCTCAAACACTTTATTTGTGTAGGATAGTAGTATGTTGCGTATGGTGGTGTGTGTACGGAACAGTTTATTATTAATCATGCAGCGTTTCACCACCAAATCAAGATAAATATTATTCTTCAAACCTGACCTGCAACAGCAGCGAATCGCGAATCTTTGTTAACTTACGTAAACAAAGCAGCAACGAACAAATTTTGAAGATCGCTGAATTGTATTATTTTAAACGAACAATTCAGCTCATGGAAAACAACTTGGATCTTACTATCACCGATACCATAAAAACGTGATGAATGCTGTTCTGGAGCAGCATATGTAAAAATAACTATGTCTATTTACGATACCTTGAATCAGTTGAATATACGTTTAGATGACATACAAAATCTTTTAACTTTCGTAAATAGGCCAAAGATTCATTTGATACCCGTTTGAAAACAGTGGAAGGAGAATCCTCATGTATTGATGGCGTAAGTACTCAAATTGTCCTCCTTCTTAGTACTAAAATTAGATAATGGAGCAACAAGCCAGACAATACAACATTGAAATCGCTAACCTACCCGAACGTCGCGATGAAAACTTAATTAAACAATTGGAAAACATTGGCAGTGTTATCAAACATCCGATAAACCCTTCCGACATCGTGTCAGCCCATCGTATGCCGCATATAGATAAAAAGAATACACACCCAAAAACGTTATCGTTAGGATGACGTCTAAAATAATTCGTAATAATATCATAACCGCCGCACGACGGTTAAGGGCGATTAAACTGACCAGCTATCGATGTCATGCCCCCAAACTGTATACTTGAACGAGCATTTAACGCCGAAAAATAAATTACTTTTTCGTATTTGTCGTGAAGCAGCTAAGAACCATAAATATAAATATGTGTGGATTAAACACGGCACAATACTCGTTCGACAGACAGACACATCAGCTATTATCGCAATACGCACCAAAACGATGTTCAGAAAATCAAATCTTAAAGTAGTAATTATAATATTTTTTAAGTATACCATTTAAAATAACTGTCATCAAAAATGTTGTTTGTATTAAATTAGTGTCTTGTTTGCGTAACAATGTTTTAACATATTGGTCGGGGGTAGTATTGAACAGTTTTGCTAATTACGTCAATGCATATACTGTTACTTATCTATTGAACCTTGTAAACATGCAATGTTTGTTAAGATATTCTCAGATAAACAATTGTTGTCGAAAAATTTTATAGCAGTGTATTTAGGACATTGGTTTTCTATTTATTTTTACATATTGTACCTATTATCCATTTATCATAATAGTTTATAATACGTGGTAGCGGACTTAAAAATGCGTGGTTATTAATATAATACTGTGTGGATCTTTTGTTTGTATTTATCTTGTGACAAATATGTCTTCTCGTACATGAATTTCTTGGACATAGGTAGCATCATGAGTCACATTGTTGTTTACAATAAAAAACATAATAACGTATATATATATATATATATATGTATATATATATATATATATATATATATATATATATATATATATGTATGTATGTATATGTGTGTAATAATAATAATAATATGTGTGTGTGTGTGTGTGTGTGTGTGTGTGTGTGTGTGTGTGTGTGTGTGTGTGTGTGTGTGTGTGTGTGTGTGTGTGTGTGTGTGTGTGTGTGTGTGTGTGTGTGTGTGTGTGTGTGTGTGTGTGTGTGTGTGTATATATATATATGTATATATATGTATATATATATATGTATATATGTATATATATGTATATATATGTATATATGTATATATGTATATATATGTATATATATGTATATATATGTATATATATGTATATATATATATATATATATGTATATATATATATGTATATATGTATATATATATATATACATATATATATATATATGTATATATATATATATATATATATATATATATATATATATATATATATATATATATATATATATTTATTTATTTATTTTTTGGGTGTGTATTCTTTTATATATATTTTTATGAATAATTGTGGATAAAAGTCAGAACTTAGTAGTTTACTATCAATTGTCGAGGTTTGAAAACGAAATTACATACTATGTATATAAATCTTGTCGATTACGTATGACGTAATTATTTTAACTAAAACATGGCTGCACTTCGATATCACTAATAACGAATTTATTGACAGTAGGTATAAGGTGTTTAGAATGGATAGAAATCGAAAAGCGACTGGCAGGATGGACGGTGGTGGTGTGTTGATGGTAGTATTGCACATCCTATGTACGTGCGGTATCCGAACCACATACTTCTAATCTATCTGGTAGTGGCGATCCTGTACTGCCAATAATAGACTACCTCATGTTAAATCTGCAAATAAGTAATAACACTCTAGTAATATGTGCCGTCTATATAATCAAGGTTTTTATGTATATAATGCATTTATAAACATATTACAAAAACTATTTACATGACCCTAATGCGATCTTTGTCTTAGTGGGCGATTTTAATCTTCCTCGAATTCAGTGGAATAACACATATAAACAGCCTATCATATCTAATGACCCAATTCATTCTCGTCTTGCTAATTTTATGGTTTTATAACTGCAGTCAGATAAACTCAATATTAAATAAAAATAACAGAATTTTAGATTTATGTGTCTTACAAACCGTAGGTTAGAGTGATTCAGAGCCACACCATCGTCCTTGATACCCTGTGATGATTTTCACCCACCATTTTTTAATATA
>JAGSMR010000338.1:0-27500 GCA_029286605.1 Sericinus montela | reverse complement strand
CGGATCCCTTGACTCAAAATCGGATCACCGAACCACTCGGCTAACATGGCTTTTGTTGTTTGAGTTATGTCAGTATGCAATATAGTGTAGATAACAAAAGTGCTAGTTATTTTGTCATCAGACATGTATGTGTTGCTGTTCCTATCTATGTATTTATTTATATGTTTCTTAATGATTCTTTTTAATTAGTTTCTATTTAAAAAAAGTCACAATAACACTACTACACAGCAATAATGTTAACTATTATGAGTGCACTAACTCCTCAAATATGATTCCCTATGCTAGAAGGGAATTTTTTAAAATAAAAAGGAGCTCAATTAATATTTCGCTTAAATTCACTGCGCCATTATAAAATGCTAAAAAACCCAATTATAAACTTAAATTGTTGAATAAAGTAAACTCTATAGATCTCTGATTACCCCATTAAGAGTGTAACGTAACGGTGGTGAGACTGTAGAATTATGTTTATTTTAAATCCATCTAATGGGTATGAATGAAGATCTTTTATCTTCATTCATTCCCAAAAGTCTGGTAGATAGATACCCGGAACTTATTTGGAACATCGTGACAGGTGGTGAGAGAGTCACCGTCTTAGATACCATGTCATCGATACACATCATGACTGAATAAATCGCTTAAGTACGAGTTTTCATCCCGGGATACAAGTGCACTCAATTGGTCTTCATCCTTGGATCAAATTGCACTCACTTAATTCAAATTCCGATCACCCAACAACTCGGCAATCTCGTTTTAAAATTTACGTTAGCCTAAAATAAAAAAAAGGATACTCGTATAAAAGTGTTAATATAAATAATTTTTTTTTTCTATATCCCAGAAGAACATACTGCGAGGTGATTAGGGCGGATAAAATAGAACTCAGGAGATTGTCCCCATTAATTCTTCCAGTTCCATTTTATTTGATTTTCTACCGGCCTTTACCAGGGTTCTTTTGCAGCCGCAATTTATAACCTCAGTCAATTGTAAAAGTATTATCTCTCGTCCAATTGAATGATTATCTTATAAAAAAAAAATTACTTTTCTCAACATTTAAAATTATCTTCATTTAATTAAATTGATATGAACTCACTCAGACTCGAGATTATGCCGAAAAGCGGTTAGAATTCTCCGGGAATCTAACGCGAGAATTCAGAGCTTGCGACATCATGCATACCGGTGTGTACGCCACTCGGCCACGAAGGTGTGGACGTTTATGTCTCCAAAACTTGAAAAGGAATGGATGTTATATTTTGATAAGTCTTTGCAACTTTACCCATAAGTGTTTACAAATATATTCATATCTTTCCACGGGAACATTTTTCTAAAAGGTGTTTAATTTGTTTTTTTAAAGATTACCACGCCAAACGTTGTTGTTGACTTACAAATTATATTATTTTCAATTATTATCTTAAAAGACTAGTAAATTCACAAGTTTTTATGACAGAGTAAGCCTATATATAAATTATCATTTTAATTTTAAATAAAATAAGTTAATTTTTAAACAGCTAATATTTTTAAATTAGTGTATATAACAATTTTTAAGTAAGAGCTAATAAAAACATTTTTAAGTCGAGTCAAGAGACCCGAGTTCAATCCCCAGGTAAGCTCATTCCAATGAACTTTTTAAAA
The DNA here is from genome assembly GCA_029286605.1 of Sericinus montela. Lineage (NCBI taxonomy): Eukaryota > Metazoa > Arthropoda > Insecta > Lepidoptera > Papilionidae > Sericinus > Sericinus montela. Next base: position 25,874 of record JAGSMR010000338.1, on the reverse strand, counting down.
CTTAGATACGATTTATACAGTTTGTTTGAACATAATGTCGGCGATGGGCTCACCACCTGTAACGTTGCCTCGAAAAGGACTTAATGGTCTAGATCTCTCTCTACCCTAGTATTGGGAATAGCGTGAAGATATTTTTATTAAATTAAAACAAGGCTATCGCATAAATTCATGAAATTATGTTAAATCTTAGGAAAATTTCAGTAAAATCTAATAACTGTACAAGAACCTTGCGATATTAAGTGCTATAACAAAGAAGACTTATCATCGCGGTAAAGGGTCATTAATTAAAGAATGTAAGAGATATAAAACCTCTTAATAGCGGTAGTTTTTTTATATCTTGAATACGCGGTGTATTCATCTGACAGTGTAATAAAAAATAACATCTATGTTATTAAGGAATCATAACTTATGCAGTGTATTTAAAGTGAAGTGTTTGGCGATAATTTTACCGCTATGGTAATTTCAGCCATAATATACACAGTCAGGTCATAAGTATTGTCACACAGTAAAAACTTTTCTTTTAGAATTCTGGCCAAAAAAAGTATATTGAATTCGAATTTCGAATTGTGCATAAAAATAAAACTACATACTTTTTAGATTTTACTCATTTTTAAATATGGAGTAGACGCTTAAAGAAGACCGTGTTGCAGTTATTGCGTTGCATCGTTGCGGTTACGCGCCAATTCAAGATTTTGACATACTGAAAAATTTGAATATAACCAAAAGATTGGTTTATCGTACCATCAAAAGATACAATGAAGACTCTAGTGTAGATGACAGGTCAAGAAGTGGTCGCCCTCGGTCTGTTAGGACTCCAGCAGTGATAAAAGCTGTGAAGGCTCGAATTCAAAGAAATCCTAAACGTAAGCAGAAACTTTTGGCCTTTCAGATGGGGTTAAGCAGAACCATGGTGAAAAGGGTGTTAAATGAAGAGTTAGAGCTTCGGGCACATCGAAGAAAATCATGACATTGTTTGAATGCTCGTCTAATGCACCTGAGACTGAAGAGATGCCGCGCTTTGTTTAAGAAAAGTTTTTTTACTGTAGAAGAGAGCTACAACAAAAAAAATGATAAGGTGTATGCACACAGTAGTGAAGAAGCGAGCAACCGTATTCCGCGTGTCCAACGAGGTCATTTTCCATCCTCGCTCATGGTATGGTTGGGAGTTTCTTATTGGGGCTTTACAGAGGTACATTTTTGCGAGAAAGGTGTAAAAACGAATGCAGTTGTGTATCTAAATACAGTCCTGACGAACCTTGTGGAACCTGTTTCTCATACCATGTTCAATAACAGGCAATGGGTATTCCAACAAGATTCGGCGCCACCTCATAGAGCGAAGAGCACACAAGACTGGGTGGCGGCGCGTGAAATCGACTTCATCGGGCACGAAGACTGGCCCTCCTCCAGTCCAGATTTGAATCCGTTAGATAGAAAGGCGTGCTCAAAGCCTCATCCCAATTTGGTGACTCGAGACATCGTTGATTAAGGCAGCCGTCGATATTGACATGGACCTCGTTCGTGCTGCGATAGACGACTGGCCGCACAGATTGAAGGCCTGTATTCAAAATCACGGAGGTCACTTTGAATAAAGTTTAGTGTCATAAGAATATATATTTTGTTAAGTTCATTTTGGTACATAAATAGTTACATAATGAATAAACTTGTTTTAAATATTTTAGGTTTAACATGTGACAGAATTTATGACCTGACAAGGTATATAGGACTGTAGGTGGAAATTAGGTTAAAAGAATCAGTGTCTTTTGAGACTATAACTAGACTAGAGAATAATTTGTTATTGCGGAATAATAACATATGCACAGTTTATTCGATGTGAAGTATGTGCTGATTATTTTCATAGATATGGTACAATAAATTTTTTTTTATTTCTCATTTATTTTAATTACAAAAGACAGCATACTAATTAACACGTGTGTTACTACAGTTATTATTTTGTTCTTACATTAACACTGACAAATAACAAATAAAAAGCGAGGCATATTCAGTTTAGTGGAACCTGTCCCCCCCTCCACTACAAGCGGGTGAGATAAAGTGATTGCTGGGGGCCTTTGTGTTTGGACTCAGGTATACAACGCGGATAACAGCTTTTGTTACTTGTTTAGTATACAATGGATCGATATTGACCAAGATGATATAAATGTGAGACGTTTCTTGCTGCTTTTTATCTTCACGCATTCTCTAAAATAGCGATAGACAGAGGTCGAGACAATTTAGTAATTTTTTGATCCACTCTTCATCAGAGCTTATTTTGAATAAAGTGACATATAGTGTGCTTATATATTCTTAGAATAAAAGCCAAAAGGTACTTTTATACTTACGTAAATAGATATTTAGGTCACGGTAAGCCACGATAGCTGAGTGGTTGGGTAATCGGAATTATATTCAAGCGACCCAAACTCGAACCCCAAGGCTCATACCAATGGGTTTTTTTTCAAAACGTATGTATGATTTATATAGTTGGCTTATAAAGGCGACAAGCTCACCACCTATCACATTGTCCCAAAAATTTCTTCGGTGGAAGATGACTTGAAAGGACTTAATTGTCTAGACCTCTGTCTACCCCTGTATTGAGAATGACGTGAAGTAGTAAATAGATATTTATTTAGACATAAGTGGGCTTGGTAACCATAGCTAATTCTGGCACCAGTTTGCATCAGCACATGTCGGGTCTAATGTAAATCTAAACCATTTCCGAACCAACATGAAACACACAAAAAAAATTCATCAAATTCAGTCCAGATGTTTCGAAATTCAGTGCCAACACACAGAATACAGGAACAACAGATTTTCATATGTAAAATATTCACATCCTGACTAGAGTACAAATATTCGAGTACAAAAATTTTTTGAGTCTAGCAGAATTCGAACCCGAATCCCAAAGCATCTAAGACCTCTCTTGCACGTTTCTTCTCGTGAGTGTCGTAAGAGGCAACTATGAGAAAAGCCTTGACAATATCAATGCCTTGCTAAACCACATTAAATTGGTGCTGGTACATTTCAAGATGGTTAACCTGGTGGTCATTTCTCTAATATATATATATATATATATATATATATATATATATATATATATATATATATATATATATATATATATATATATATATATATATATATATATATATATATATATATATATATATATATATATATATATATATATATATATATATATATATATATATATATATATATATATATTTTTTTTTACAAACATTTTGAAAACTCATTGGTTCACTCCTGTCATGTAACGATCGAACTCGGTTCTCTGGACTCGAAATTCCGACCACCCAAGCGATTGTGACTTAAGATAAATAATTTATAAGAGATTACAAATCATGCACTGTGAATTCACACATAATAAATACATAATTGATAAACTTTTTAATTATGCCTATATTTTCGTAAATCCGAAACATCAACGTACGCTGTATGATTAGCCCACATAAAGTGAAACGGCGGAGTTAATTAAGCGTGGTTATTACGCGTATAACATTACGAAATATTTGACGACGAGAGTTAATGAGCTAGGAGTTGAGTTAACGTACTAATTCATAGTAAATTAACTCGCTAATAAGCTAGATTTTAATTTTTAGTAAAGTTTGACCGTAGTAGACTAGACTGGGAACTTGCTTTATACGCGAATGATCCTCGTTCAATCTTTTGCTGGTACCCTGAAAATTGTTAAAAGCAATTTTACAATAAATAAATAAATATTTTGATGCAATTCCCCATACTGGTCTAGACAATAAAATCCATTTACCGAAGACAATTTTTTTTAATAACATGACAGGTTGTGTTGAGCCTGTCGCCGTCTTTATGTCCTCGCCAACGATATAAATCGTACCTCAGTTTTGAAAAATAATCTTTACTATGAGCCTGCTATCTTGGGAAGAAACTTGAGTCTCTGTACTCGAATTCCGATCACCCAACCGCTCCGCTATCGTGACTTTATATTTCAGTAACATAAATGTTAAACCACACTACTATTCATCTTGATACAGAACAGAGACTACGGGTAGTAGGGTAAATTTCATCTTAGACTCAAGTGCTGATAGCGCCTCTATACAATAGTTATTCCACTGATGTTAAGTTTTTTTTTATTGAATAGGGAGGCAAACGAGCAGGTGGCTCATGGGATGGTAAGTGATTATCGCCACCCATGAACACTCCTGAGGCATAGCAGATACGTTGAAGTCTACGTTTTATCTCAGACAGATTTAACAAAATGTTGAGTGTAAAACTTTTATACAGAAAAATTTCTTACAAAAGCAAATTAACTCATTCCGTAACAACTTAGTATCAATAGAGATAGGAGATGAAGAAAAACATTTGCCTTTTTTGTACCTTATTTGCAGGAAGGTAAAAATTAATATTCGTGTAATCAAGTCAAAAGCACATATATCAGTTATCCTTAATCAGTAATAGCGTAGGTACCTCAAAACTCATACCCGAGAAAATGTACAAAAGTTTTAAATCTTTGTGGTGCGTTGTTATAGGAACACCATTATGTTAATGTTTACAACCACAATAACATAAGAGCTCCACTTCTCGTAGCATAGTACTAAGAACGCTGCCTGCTTTTCCACGATTCGAATGGCTAGAATTAATCGTTGACGGAGAAAAGATCCTGCCTCGCAGCCAGCAGCTGCGACCAGTCGCGGATACAATACCTTTGGAAATTGCACCGCGCGACGATCCGGTAGACCGACTTGACAAATAAAAAAAAACACAGAAAAGTGGAATGGGACCTCACTGGTCTATAAAACCGGTGTGTATGCTGTTCAACCAGGAAGGTTGACAAGTGGCGTACACAAAGTGAATTAATGTGTTTGGTCAAATCAAACAAGAGGAGTACAACAATAGTATTTTTAACATAAAATGAAAAGAAAGGAGAATGTACGTCTCATACCCACAAAAATTTCCATCAACAAGTAAGTCATGGATTAGACAGATACGTTGCAGGTGCATTATTAAAACGTAATAAGCTTTTTCCTTGAAGATACCTGAGTAATAAATGTTCGTAAACATCGCTGGCGACAGCTGCTACCAGAATGATGTAAAGACTTATATATAAAAAAATCTTCATGCCTTTCCCAATAATGTGTAAACGACAAATGGGGCCATTTTTTGGGACAACGTAACAGTTGGTGACTATTTATGTGAAGAGTTGCAGAATATTATAACAAACTGCACTGCGAGCACAAGTAATAATCATTCGACAAGCATAAATATCCCTACTTAATATCTAAAGTAAAGTTTCTTTTTACTTGATACTAACAAATATCATTGAATTGAAAATACATTGTAAAAAAGTAAGATTATTTACGATTGCCTAAATAAGATATTTAATAAGAAAATTAATTAATGTATTTTATATATTGCTATTTTAGTTAGCAATAAAGTAATGGAATTGATTTAACATAAAATATAACAACGTGTAAAAACCTTGACCTGTCCAGGAATTGAACAACAAGAAAACCTGTATGTACACAACTCGTCCCTAAAGCAAGTTTCTGTATATAAAGCGTTAAAACTTCAAAGTTCCACTTATTGATTTTTGTTTTAATATAAAATAAATTTGTTCAAAGACCCGGTTAGAGAAATTACTCTTTATTTTGTCATTTGTTATTTATATAAATGTTTACAAAAACAACGAGTACTGAAATATCAAAATTCGGAACGTTAACAAAAAATTGTGACCTTTTCCTCTAAGATTTCGTATAGTGAAGACTATTTACAAAATAAACCAAGCACCCAGAACCGAAACAATGCAGATAATGTAATAAACATTATTTTATTTAACATTCTTATTTTTAACATTTTAATTTTTAAAATTCTTTTTTTAACAGCTAGATATCCCCAGTTTAGTTGTGTGCCATAATAAGAAATACTTTATATTTTTTTAATTATTTTTTTTTTATTTCCGTTGAAATAGTTTTTAAAATATTTCTATGTTTATCCTTAATAAGTCGTGTGTTGCCATGGATAAGTTATTTTTCTTTCTTCTTTCAAATATAAAAAAATATGCGCTTCCTTTTCTGGGTGAAAATTGTTTATATAAATGTCTTAACGCCCCTCTTAACATAGATAGAGATCTACACAATTAATCTTTTAGACCCACCTTTCACCCGAAGACATAACTTTGGGACAACGTGACAGGTGGGCTTTTCGCCGTATTCGAACCAAAAATACAAATAGTGCATATGTTTCCCAATTAATGGCTTTTGTCCTGGAGATCGAACTCCAGTCTTCTAATTCGAACTCGGATTATAAGTAAATGTGTGATCCGGTAATTACATGTTGTTATAAGTAAGTCACGATAGCCGAGTGGTTGGGTGGTCGGAATTTCGAGTCAAGAGACCCGAGTTCGATCCTCAAGTGACGTACCAATGGGTTTTTCTAAAAAAATCTATGTACAAATTATATCGTTGGCTTGGACATAAAGATGGCGACGGGCTCACCACCTGTCACGTTGTCCCGAAAATATCTTCGGTGGAAGGTGAGTCGAAGGGACTTAAATGTCTAGACTAGACCTCTGTCTACCCCTGTATCGGGAATTGCGTGAAGATTTTTTTTTAAAACATAAAATATTTAAAATGAAATTATAAATATTGACCAGTTATTTAAATAAGTAAATATAGCACTTATTTTTGTAATTCACTGGCTAGTTTGATTGAAAATAAGTGCCATGGCAATAAAGTATCTTGGCTTTATGCTGAATGTTAAAAAAATATTTTTTTTATTATGTCATTGCGCTGTTTCGGGGTACTCGAAATTCTATATTTTTTTTTAATTTCTGGTAGGTAAATAAAAACAATTTAGCCACTCATCTACTGTTAGATTTCCAAAAAAAAAAAAAAAAAAACAACACTAAAAAAATAGTTAGGGATTAAATAAGAAATTTAAGATGTAAACTGACATAGGCGGATTTTGAGTTACCGACTGGTTTCAGACTACTTTCCTAGTGCCAGGCGGGGCGCGTCCCCGAACTAATCCCACTCACCCTGATGAAGGACCTCCGACAGGTCCGAAACTAGTCGGTACCCACATGCATTTCTTTATATGTGAGTTTAGCTTTTTTAATTATTAATGTCTCACGGAGGTTTTAAAAAATAAATCATTTATTCATTCTATCATTCAACGATTAAATTTATACATTCGTGCATCGAGAGTCATTTTTTATCTATTCCCGTTCCGTAATGGAAAAAACCTCCCTTTCTTACTCATCGACCTTAAAAAGTCCTCAGCAAAACATATGTAATAAAAAGTATTTTCAGTATATTTCGTAATTAGCAAACGGATTGACGAACGTAGTCGCATCATACTAACAAATGTCAGACGTAGGGTACTAATTAATTTTAAACATGTTAGTTACATTGAATTTAAATTCAATAACTTTACGCATTTCCTTCATGAAAATGCAGTCCCTTAGACCTTATTTTCACTGGAGCCTATTTGGAGTAACGTGACAGGTGGTGAGCCCATCGCTGTCTTAGCATCCAACGTTCTTTAATACTCATATATTGACACAAATAAATATTAATTTCTACATATACGTCAATGGCTACAGATCTCTAAATCACGCTTTCAAAGTTTATTCCTAGGATTCGCATATAACAAGCTCGTTGAAGATATTTTCCAAGAGTCCGGTTTCACTCTGAAAGGCGGTATTGTGCAGCCGCTACAACTCAATGCGCTCCGGCCACCCAAATTCTGACTTTATTTCGTGCCGTAACAAAGTAGTATTGCCATAATTTATCAATAAACTGAATTCACTCTCTTTGTCTTCCATTCACACAATATTTATTAATCCAATCATTGTAACTGACAACCTGCAAACAGAACAAGAATTGGCAACTTGAATCTTCTTTTATTGAAAAAATATTTATGATTTGAACTTTTTTGGTAATTTTTTCAACATTTTGTCTGACTTACGTAGACGAACATACATAGACGGAGGCAATATCAACCAACGATAACTACCTTAATAGTAAAAAGTCACAATAGCTCAGTGGTTGGGTGGTCGCAATTTCGAGACAAGGGACCCGAGTTCGATCCCCAGGTGGCAGGCTCGTACCAATGGATTTTTCAAAAACTTATGTATGAATTATATCGTGGGCTTGGACATAAAGACGGCAACGGGCTCACCACTTGTCACTGTGTCCCGAAAATATCTTCGGTGGAAGGTGGGTCAAAGGGACTTAATTGTCTAGCATAGACCTTTGTGTACCCCTGTATTGGGAATTTCGTGAAGATATTTATTTATTTATTTATAACAGTAATTCAGTTAATTGTTAACATCAAAGAAGAAATTAACTTGGACATATTATTATAGTAACTAAACTACTAAACTATTATTATTAAAATATTCATACATAGACACAATATCATATACATTACCCTGATACCAAAGTCATTAGCTAAAGCGCTTGGGTTATGGGATCAGAAACAACAAAGGTACTACAAACACCTCGTCCCAAGCGGGTCATTGTAGAAAAAGTAATGTTCTACATTGACCCGCTTGGGAATCAAACCTCAAAACTTCTCGCTGGCATCTCCGCGAAAACCGGCGCCTACGCCACTCTTCCACGGAGGTCGTCAAAAACAGTAGGCATTGAGCCACGTTGACAAAGAAGCTTAGATGAGCAGATCGAAGGGAATTTATTGTCTCGATCTCTCTCTACCCAAGTATATAAGATATTTATACATGTATTTGTATTTACTGTAAAAGGATGTTTTAAATCCTGCAATTCCTTCATATCAAAAATATTAAACTGGAAACTTTCCAACAATTAAATTGAAGCTAGTTTTCTTATCTTAAAATATTATTTTGTGACCGAGATCCTATTTTTAAGACTCTAATTCCCTAGGATTTAAAGAATAAGTGAACTTTCACACTTACTAAATTTCAACATATTTTTATTAATTAGAATTCATGCATCTTCATTAGTTAGTATTAGTCCCGATAGCCGGTCGAGTGATTGGAATTCGAGTCATGAGATCAGAATTCGATCATCTGATGGTAGGATCGTACCAAAGGGGTTTTTCATAAACTTATTTACATTAATGTTTTGGACATAAAGGCGGCGACAGGCTTACCACCTGTCACGTTGTCCCAAAAATATATTCGGTGGAAAATGGGTCGAAAGGACTTAATTGTTTAGACCTATATTATTTCCCAGTATTTGGATTGGCGTGTTGTGCCGACCCCACATAGCATGGGATAAGGGCAGGAAGAAGAAGAAGGATTGGCGTGAAGAAATTTTTTTATCTTCACGCATTTTCCCAATACTGATGTAGCCAGAGTTCTACATAATTTTTGTCGTTTCGATCCACATTTCACCGAAACTTAATTTAGTAAAAAGTGACAGGTGGTGAGCCTGTCTTTATGTAAACCCAGCGATATAAATCTGATAAAAATGATACTTCAGTGACTATGTATATATAATGATTTCAAAATCATGACAGAGACAAACAATAAAATAAATTATACAAAGCCTCATCAAGGGTTCGGTAGAAACCACGTGAACGTGGTTTATGTAGCAACTAACATAAACGATACACAAATTACATACATAGTACTTTTAGCATATTGTGAAAAGTGAAATTTTGTAACTAGGTTATTATACAAAGTGGTTCGTGCAGTGGCCGAAATTCGTCTGATATTTTTAGTTAATGATTAAGTGGCAGTATTTAACTAGTTACTTACCGAAGTAACTAATAGTATTATGTCTGTAAGAATATTTAACGTAAGGCACGTAGTGTCTGTAATGTATTTTATAGAGGTGTTTATATAAAATTATACTGCACCATTTCGCACGCGCAAAAAAATGGCCTCATGATGATAATCCTTACGGTTAAGTAGATTACCCTGGTTCTGCGGACATCATCGTTGCGTCACTCAGAGAAACTATAAAAATAGCTCGCTGACCACCTTGAGCAATCTTGAGCTTCCCTATTTGGCTTCATTTAGTGAAGAACCACTTGTCAGTTCCACAAGTCATCACTGGCAACAGGCACTGGTATAATGTGCTCCACCGTCACCATAGTCGAGTGGTTAAGTGATCGGAATTCGAGTCAAGAAACCAGAGTTCGATACCGAGGTGGAAGACTCGTAACAAATGTTTTTTTTTTTTTTTTAAGAAAACTTATGCACGATTTGTATTGTTGTCCTGGACATAAAGATGGCGACGGGTTTACCATCTATCAGGTTGTCCCAAAAATATCTTCGGTGGAAGATGAGTCGAAAGGACTTAATTGTCTAGACCTCTGCCTACGTATTGGGAATGGTATTATTTTTTATGTGTTTTTTGTAATTCTAAATAAATAACTTGCGTATAAATATTCATATTCATCACACAAATGTTTGCTCCTAGTCGGATTCGAACTCATAATCCTTAGCTTCGAAGGTCCCTACCACTTGTGCTATCGGATCATCGCTCGGTTTATTGAATTCATTAAAGTTTTAGTATCAGCTAAAACTTTAATGAAAAAATGTTCATGAATAAAAATAGGAAAATAGAATTCTATCGAGCTCAATTCATACTTTTCATATTTATCAGTCACGAATTACACTCAGAAATTTTATGGGCCATTAACCTAACAAAAAAATTTTATATAATTGTCAGTATGTCATCAATTATTGTTATTACAAGATGTCATCAGTTTAATGTTATTCATTTATTGTACATTAACTTATATTTATAAGAAATTATTGATAACAATGATTATAAAATTCATTACAAAATTAAATTACACATAAAAAATTTACAATTAAATAAGTAATAAGATTTTGATGTCACAGTAGCATGTGAACTACAGTTTAATTATTATTTATAAATAAAAGAACCTTTGTTTTTCTTTTTACAATAAAGCATAATAAATATTGCAGGACGCATGTTAAGATGGCAGTATATCATACAAAAAATAGCGTTCTATAATTAAGCGTACCTAACCTAGCCTTCAATAAATTTAGTACGTAACTTCGCGTTCAATAAATTTAGTTTTATTACTTGTTCAATTGTTTCATCTCAATGGTTATACACTTTTTAATGTCGTTATATAATTTTAATGAAATATTTGTTTGTCTATAGTCATTGTTAATAACGATTCTAAGTCGACCTACCTCGACCATTGGCGCACACTGGTTTTCATGGTTTTCACCAGCTCCCGGGTTCAATTCCCGGTCGACTCAACCGGACCCGGCCGACCCGGTAGAAAACACTTTTTCTACGTTTTCTTGTTTTTGGTACCTTAATTGTTTTTGATTCCATAAGATAAGTGCTTAAGCTACTGCCTTTGATCAGAGCAGTATATGTAATGTAATCACTAAAATTAAGAAAATAAAAACGTAAATATCTTCACGCGTTTCCCAATACAGGGTAGATAGAGACTTTTGAATAGAAAGATTTAACTCTTAGAATGACAGAATCTTAACACCTGACATTTGTCTAAAAGCTATTAAAATTAGAATGGGCAAACCTTTAGACAGTGCAATTATCTATGTATTAAAGACTATTGTTTCGGATTTTTTCATTACTGAAAAGGACTGCTTTACTTGTATAAAGCAGCACTTACATAGTAAGTAGCATAGAAACAAAGTCATAGTAAGACCTCAGCCTTCAACAGACGAGTTCTTTCCATCAGATTCTATTACTAGCAGACAGGTATGGTCTGGAGTCTGGTTTTGGTGACGTAAACGTTTGTCAATTGTGAAGAGGTATGTCTGTCAATGGACTGGTAGAGGCAGTTATGTATGTATGTATATGTATTAATGTGTGTAATAAATTATCAATAATTACCAACCAAATCGATTAGGCACGTCGAATATGAAATGAGGTCACTCAGTGATATCCGACTGACGTTATACATTCGTTACCATAAAATATACGCTTTGCTTAATTTGTAGTATTTGCTATTGGAAATGTGTTTGAGCTGCTGATAACAATGCTAATGCATTTAATTTAGCGTAACGATTAATTAATTCAATCTAATTTCTCTTTTTTACCAATTAAAAAAGGAGTAGTTTCTCAAATTGGTTTTATTTTTTATATGTTTGTTACTTTATAACACCATCACATGTCAATCGATTTCAAAAATTCTTTATTTGTATTTGAAGGGGTATACTTTCAGTTTGGTTCTATAGTTATTACATCAGGATCTGACATGGAATTCCAATAAAATCGAGGAAAATGCCTATTTTTTTCAGTAAGAACTTAGTATAAAAATAAAAAAAAAATTCTTTACGCCCTTCCCAATACCCCTGTCTTGACAATTATCTATGAATCTTACTAGCTTTCGTTTATAATGAAGTAATAATTAACAGGTTTATTTAACAAAAAGATTCCTTGCTTAATTATGTTATTTTTAAAGGCGGTTCAATTTGCTTTAACGGTTTTTATATCGTCATAATGGTCTGTAAAAATTCACTGGTCTGGAAGAGTTAACACCACGCTTGACGGGCGGATTGCCGATCGCAGTACTGGACACCTCACTTCTTAGCCTCCGCTGCCGTCACTGGTCTGAGGAATTTTATACACGTGGAAGTGTGTATTTTTCCTGATGGTTATCCCGCTATCTGCCGTACAAATAGGCTTGAAAATACAAATACTATTGGTATTTTCAAGCCTTATCTCTTAGTAGTCTCTCACTATATATATATATATATATATATATATATATATATATATATATATATATATATATATATATATATATATATATATATATATATATATATATATATATATATATATATATATATGTATATATATATATATATATATATATATATATATATATATATATATATATATATATATATATATATATATATATATATATATATATATATATATATATATATATATATATATATATATATATATATATATATATATACATATATATATATATATTCATTCATCAAATTATAATAGCCGTGGTGAGTAAAGCTGAGTGCTGAGATCAAGATGATGAACTTAATAAATTAATAGAAGAAGAAAAGGTACAGAAATTTAATGACAAAAGACTGGAATTAAGAAATAAAGCCAAAGAATCAATACAGAAAATAGAAGAGAAAAACATAAGAAATTACAATAAGAAAAGAAAAAGAGCATTAACCTATAATATTGGTGATTTAGTAGCCATCAAAAAGACGCAGTTTTCTCAAGGATCCAAGTTATTCCCCAAATATTTAGGACCTTATGAGATCGTCAAATGCAACAGAAATGATCGCTATGCTGTTAAAAAAATAGGACAGAATGAAGGCCCTATCAATACAACTACCTCAGCTGACCTCATGAAGCAATGGGTTACACCCGAACATTATTCATCCGGGACAGATGAAGAGCAGGAAGGCCGTGTCGGATAATTTAATATTTTTATAGACTTTTAATTTTTTGCTGTTTGTAAACGATCCTTGAATGTCAATGTCAAGTAATGAAAAAAGAGGTTGTCATAAAGTTGTCAGATGGAATGATTAACGAAAAGATTTGTTCTGAAGATTAAAAGTTGTTTTTGTGGAAATCCGCTGAGTTTTGCCTGGTTTATGCATTATCCCTACAACTTTATGGGGGCTCGTCCGGGATATACAAAAAATCTCAGGTAAATAGAAGACTAAAGACCTTTTTACTGCAAATTCATATTACGGAAAATGCCGAAGATCCGCCATTAAGAGCTGTTTTACCAACCGAACCGAACCGACCGATCAGACTCGACCGATCAGACTCGACGACTGTTTTATCGACATTGAAGAATGTTGCCACCGTAGAAAAGAATCAACTAAATGGTAGATTTTTTCAAAATGTTGCCACCGTAGAAAAATTGTACTAAAGTGGTAGTTTTTTCAAACAACATTTTCCGAAGGCTGAAAATTGAAGGTTAATGGATCGGTCTAAAGCAACATACTGCACTACGACGAGAAGACGAAATTCGAAGATTTCAAAGAATAATAACTGTACTACTTCCACGATGCCGCCAAAGAAAATGAAAAGAAAATTGACGATGACGATGAATTTGAACCTGAAGTACAAATATCCTTTAAGGATTTAGAAGTCTATGACTTTGTTCACTGGCGATGACTCATACCCGATTGAGACTTTCTTCGATGAATTTGAAGATACTGCGCAAATCATGAATTGGTCCAAAGTCGAGAAGCTGATCTACGCAAAGAGACTACTGGATGAAACTGCCAAACTGTTTCTAAGGTCATTTGGAAGAGTTAAGGATTACGCTACTTTAAAGAAGGCACTAAAAGAAGAATTTGGCCCCAAGATAAATAGCGCGATTATTCACAAAAAGCTTACCTAACGTAAAATGAAGAACGATGAAACTTACCAACAATATTTTCTCACTATGAAGGAAATGGCTTTAAACGGCAAAGTAGAAGACGCTGCATTGATGGAATATGTTAGTGATGGTATTCGTGATTTGGAGACAAACAAAATTATCCTGTATGGCGCGTATAGTGAATTTAGAAGAAAAATATCAGCGAGGCCTACCCAGTCCGGTCACTAGTCTGGAAGTCATCCAAATCGCAAAATAAGTAACATAACAGTAAAGAGATGCTTCAACTGCGGAGACACAGATCATCAAGCACCCAACTGTTCCAAAGGCATTAAATGTTTTAAGTGTAACGAATTTGGCCATAAATCCACGGAATGTAAAAAATCTAAGACTACATTAAACATTCAAACTAAGAAAGAAGTAGATAAAGTTCCTTACAAAAAGATAAAGATTAATGGACAAGACTTTATAACTCTAATTGATACTGGAAGCGATGTGAACTTAATGATAGAATCGGAATTTAAGAAGATTAAAGAAGAAATTGAAGATTATAATGACTGAATCAACATGCATAACCGGTATAGCTGAAAATAAAGTTTACACCCAGGGAACATTTACGGCGAGAGTACAGATTGATGACACTTTTACAGATGTCAAGTTTCATATTGTCAAGGATAATGAGATACCTGTCACGATGATTCGGGAGCCCCATCCTTAAGGATTTTGAAGTTTGCTTTACTCCCGATGGTATCTTCATGGAAAAGATTACCCATTTAACACTTTTGATGGAAGAAAGAGAACAACATGAGTATGATATAAAAGATTCTAAATTTACTGGTAGGGTTCGAAAGATGTGTGAAGAATACAAGTCAGATGAAAAGAAGAAAGATAGCAATGTTGAATTAAAGATAACACTAACTGATGAAAATCCCGTTTATCAAAACCCACGCCGTTTGTCACCTTTAGAAATGTCTGCTGTAAATGATCAGATAGAAAAATGGCTAAAGAAGGACATAATCAAACCAAGCAAATCTGATTTCGAAAGCCCAATAGTTTTAGCCGATAAAAAAGATGGATCTCGAAGAATGTGCATAGATTTTAGAAGGTTAAACAAGAAAGTAATTAAAGAACGTTTTCCCTTACCCATAATTGAGGATCAGATAGACAAACTGAAGGAAGCGAAGTTCTTCACCTCCCTTGATTTAAAGAATGGCTTTTTACATGTAAAAGTAAACGAACTCAGTCAGAAGTATACGTCATTTGTAACGCCTCAACGACAGTATGAATTTTAAAAAAATGCCTTTTGGCTTATGTACAGCCCCGTCCGTTTTGCAGAGATACATTAACGATATTTTTTGGCGACTTCATTATAAATGGCATCCTACTAACTTACTTAGATGACCTAATAATACCATCACAGACAGAAGAAGAAGGAATAAACAGATTAGAGAAGGTACTTACAAGAGCTGAAGAATTTAGTCTAGAATTTAATTGGAAAAAATTTCATTTTTTAAAAGGGAAAATTCAATATCTTGGATACATTATTTGTGATAACGAAGTTCAACCATCTCCAGACAAGATAAAAGCTGTAGCTAATTTTGCTAAACCGAACAACATTAAAGCGGTTCAGTCATTAAGCGGCTATTTTATGAAATTCGTTAAAGATTATGCACTGATCGCGAAACCTATGGCAGATTTATTGAAGAAAGATACTGAGTTTAATTTTAACGAAAATTGTGAGAAGGCATTCACCGAATTAAAACAAATATTATGCAGTTCTCTAATCCTCCGAATATACAATCCTGATTTAGAGACCGAGTTACACACGGACGCAAGCGCAGACGGTTATGGAGCAGTTCTCCTACAAAGAAGCCTTAAAGATAACCAATTTCATCCGATTCATTATATGAGTAAGAAGGCTACACCACCTGAAAGAATATACCACAGTTATCACCTCTATATATATATATATATATATATATATATATATATATATATATATATATATATATATATATATATATATATATATATATATATATATATATATATATATATATATATATATATATATATATATATATTTCTACGTATGTTATATGTATTATCGTAATTAATGTCGTTCGATAATTGCATACAAGTGCAGTAATGTGGCAACGGAATGGAGTTGCATTAGCGTTTCGGAAGTGCTCTATACTGGAAACCTAAAATAGAAATGTACGAGTATTAAAGAACTATAATATGCACTATAACAAAACATAAACAAAGTTTATTTAGAGGTAAGTTCTTTTCCAGTACGTAATATAACTATAAATATAAATAAATACATACAATATAGGTTGCAATAATGATATTCAAAGCTGTATCCTCTTAGACGCTTCTTACGACATCCTCGGGAAGAAAGGGAGTGGTAATATTCTTACGCCGTAACTAAATGTATATATATATATATATATATATATATATATATATATATATATATATATATATATATATATATATATATATATATATATATATATATATATATATATATATATATATATATATATATATATATATATATATATATATATATATATATATATATATATATATATATATATATATATATATATATATATATATATAAATAGTAATTGCCATTACGTAATTTAAACAGTAGGATACTAAGTGTATTGCAGAAATTTCTGAAATAGTAAAATAGTAATAGTACAATAGTAAATAGCAGTTTTGTGAAAGTCACGGTGTCTAATAATATATAACATACATAGTGATCGGTACAGTCTCCTGCAAGACTTAGTCAAGACAAATGGAAGGTGCCTCTCGTTTTAAAAAATTTATTACGTGATGGTAGTACCGGGAACCTAGTGGATTAGGCAATGCTGTCCGTCAGCGTCCTGCTCAATTTTGGTTTGGTATTTTTCGACATGGGAACCATGCTATCTGTCGGTAACCAACGGAATATCAAGGCTTTTTCTTGATTACCTCTTACTACACTGACGGATAGTAATGGAGTGGTATATTGTTAAGCCGTAACCATATAGCATAATAATCATATTTGAAATAATACTTTTGACTTTTATCGTCACATAGCTGCCCGGCTGTCAGTTATTAGAAATGTGGAAAATTTTTCGATACACATATCGTGACACATACTGAAGATACTCAATTTACAGAAGTATATGCCACTTAGTCCTCGACCCACCTTTCACGCAAGAGTATTTGACGGTGAGCCTATTGCTATTGTTGTAGTTAAGCTATGGATATAAAAACAATCTTCACGCCATTCAGTACAGGGATAGACAGAGGTCTAGAATTTTCTGTCTTAGTAGGTTCGGTAGCTTTCGGTAGGATGCATATTAATCACGTTAAAAAGTTTTATTCTAAAAGAGATAACTAAAACTACACAGAAACAAGTTAATAAGGAATTAGGGTTGCCACAACTTTGGCATACGTAACATAATTTACCAACTGAGTTTAATCCAAAATGTTTCTCTTTGGATGCCAATCACCACAAACATCCGCTGTTTTTGTAAGCATCTGGCTTCTGCCAGAACCTATATATATATATATATATATATATATATATACATATATATATATATATATATATATATATATATATATATATATATATATATATATATATATATATATATATATATATATATATATATATATATATACATATATATATATATATATATATATATATATATATATATATATATATATATATATATATATATATATATATATATATATATATATATATATATATATATATATATATATATATATATATATATATATATATATATATATATATATATATATATATATATATATATATATCTTTATCACTGTTCTGTATCACCGTGTCTGCAATGTAAATTTAGTTCGTGATAATTCTACATGAAACCGTCGCCTAATGTCGTTTTTTTAAAGAAAAGGGAGGCAAACGAGCAGGTGGCTTACGTGATGGTAAGTGATTACCGCCGCTCATGAATAGAGAGGCATAGCAGATGCGTTGCCTCCCTTAGAGTGCCCCCTCTTCCCAGAATTGAGGGGGGTGTGTGGGCCACCGGTTACCTGCACTCACCAGACGAAACGCAGAAGTTTGTTAGACTTCTACTTCACGCCGGTATTCTGTGAGTTCGTGGTACTTTCCCGGTCGAGCCGGCCCATTCGTGCAACAACAAAAGCTGATGCGTGGCTCTACCACTGTTGCATTAAGCTCTGTCATTTCGCATTAGTCGAAACATGCTTTATACGACGATATAAATATAGAAAAAGATTATAAAATGAACAATATAAAATAAACATCTTCACGCCATTCTCAATAAAGGGGTAGACAGAGGTCTAGACAGTTAAGTCCTATCGACCCACCTTCCGCTGAAGACATTTTTGGGATAACGTGACAGGTAGCGAGCCCGTCGCCGTCTTCATGTCCAATCCAACGACATAAATCGTACTTAAGTTTTTAAAAAAGAACCATACGTCTGAGCCGCCATCTGGGAATCGAACTCGGTTCTCTCTACTCCGAATCCCAATCACTCAGCCACTTGACTATCGTGACTAGAGAGTTTAGATGATAAAATGAAGTAAAAAACTTTTTACACAATACTTATTGAAATTCACATTATTTATTCAAATCAAATGAAAATCTTTATATTTCGAGATAGAAACAAATTGTTAAATCTATCACAGCACAGCTAGTCACGATAGCCAAGTTGTTGGGTGGTCGGAATTTCGAGTCGAGAGACCCGAGTTCGATCCCCAGGTGGCAGTACCAATGAGTTTTTCAAAAACTTATGTACGAATTTCATCGTTGGCTTGGACATAAAGGCGGCGACGGGCTCACCACCTGTCACGTTGTCCCGAAAATATCTTCGGTGGAAGGTGGGTCAAAGGGACTTAATTGTCTAGACTTGACCTCTGTCTACCCCTGTATTGGGAATTGCGTGAAGATATATTTTTTTTTTATTTATCACAGCTTCTTAATAAGGTTCGACTGACGGAGAAAAAATCGGTGAAAGAAATTAGGTAGGTATTCTTTTTTTCGTATCTTATTTAAATACAAAGTAAATTAATAATTAAATGTTTTAAAAAAGCACTGGAATTTAAAACCGCACTCTGTGGTAACGGCATAAGAATATCGCCATTCTCTTTCTTCCCGTGGATGTCGTATGAGGCGACTAAGGGAAACTGCTTTGAATATCGCTATGGCAACCGATATATGGCGAGATAATTATATCTAAAATGTCATATCATAATAATCACACCGAAGATGTGCAGTAACGTCTATGTTGCTAGTGGTCTTGTACAGAGATCGCCGCTTTCCAAGCGTGGCGATTATTGCAAATCCATATGGGAGAGCCATATGTCCTGCAGTGGACTCTAACAGGCCGTTATATATGTATGTATGTATGTATGTATTTATTGGAATTTTGATGTATTAATGTTGCGTTTCTTTAATATCTTCAGAATCATCCGGCGTGACACATACACGCACATATATATATATATATATATATATATATATATATATATATATATATATATATATATATATATATATATATATATATATATATATATATATATATATATATATATATATATATATATATATATATATATATATATATATATATATATATATCTCGTTGTCATCAAGCACGCCAGGCTCGCCACCCGTCACGTTGTCACAAAAATGCTTCTATGAAAAGTGGGTCGAAAGGACCCTCCTTTTCACCAGGAGAAATAACATGAAAATAATTTTTTCAAAGTTATTCATTTGCAGCAGTATATTTTAAATATACTTTACTATTTTCACTTTATACTTACATACATTGTTCAAGTGGAAGCTCCATAAATTATAACAGCATCACGCCTGCAGCGCACTGGTTCTGGCGGGAAGCCAGATGCTTACAAAACAGCGGATGTTTGTGGTGATTGGCATCCAAAGAGAAACATTTTGGATTAAACTCAGTTGGTAAATTATGTTACGTATGCCAAAGTTGTGGCAACCCTAATTCCTTATTAACTTGTTTCTGTGTAGTTTTAGTTATCTCTTTTAGAATAAAACTTTTTAACGTGATTAATATGCATCCTACCGAAAGCTACCGAACCTACTAAGACAGAAAATTTAGATCTTTATTCAGTACAGGATAGACATCCCCGTACTGAATGGCGTGAAGATTGTTTTTATATCCATAGCTTAACTACAACAATAGCAATAGGCTCACCGTCAAATACTCTTGCGTGAAAGGTGGGTCGAGGACTTAGTGGCATATACTTCTGTAAATTGAGTATCTTCAGTATGTGTCACGACATGTGTATCAAAAATTTTCCACATTTCTAATAACTGACAGCCGGGCAGCTATGTGACGATAAAAGTCAAAAGTATTATTTCAAATATGATTATTATGCTATATGGTTACGGCTTAACAATATACCACTCCATTACTATCCGTCAGTGTAGTAAGAGTGTAATCAAGAAAGCCTTGATATTCCGTTGGTTACCGACAGATAGCATGGTTCTATGTCGAAAAATACCAAACCAAAATTGAGCAGGACGCTGACGGACAGCATTGCCTAATCCACTATAGTCTCGGTACCTACCATCACGTAATAAATTTTAAACGAGAGGCATCTTCCATTTGTCTTGACTAAGTCTTGCAGGAGACTGTACCGATCACTATGTATGTTATATATTATTAGACATCGTGACTTTCACAAAACTGCTATTTACTATTGTACTATTACTATTTTACTATTTCTAGAAATTTCCGCACATTAATTCTAGTATCCTACTGTTTAAATTACGTAATGTATAAATTACTATTATATATATATATATATATATATATATATATATATATATATATATATATATATATATATATATATATATATATATATATATATATATATATATATATATATATATATATATATATATATATATATATATATATATATATATATATATATATATATATATATATATATATATATATATATATATATATATATATATATATATATATATATATATATATATATATATATATATATATATATATATATATATATATACATATATATATATTATATCATGACTATACCAGCATTTAGAGGGTAGCCAGTGAATGGTTTAACTATAACAGCACATAATGACAGCGGTATTTCATCGCCATAGTGAGAAGTTTATACGCTGCAACCAAAACGTATATATATATATATATTATATATATATATATATATATATATATACATATATATATATATATATATATATATACATATATATATATATATATATATATACATATATATACATATATATACATATATATATATATATATATATATATATATATATATATATATATATATATATATATATATATATATATATATATATATATATATATATATATTATATATATATATATGTATATATATATATATATATATATATATATGTATATATATATATATATATATATATATATATATATATATATATATATACGTTTGGTTACGGCGTAACAATACCACTCACTGGCAAGCGATCTGAAGATACCGCGCACAGTGTGCAACCTGTTAATGTGTTATATTGCTGGTTAAGTACGTATGAGCTTTGTTATAGTGCATATTGTAGTTCTTTAATACTCGTACATTTATATTTTAGGTTTCGTATAGAGCACTTCCGAAACGCTAATACAACTCATTCCGTTGCCACATTACTGCACTTGTATGCAATTATCGAACGACATTAATTACGATAATACATATAACATACGTAGAAATCTAATTAAACCATTCATTAAGTAATTGCCCATGTATATGTTATATGTTAATGTTACATAGCATTAATAAACATTATCTCATAATGAAGAAATACGATCAACTACGTTTTATAATATTTGAAATAGTAACATATTTTTATCCTCACTCATTTTCCAACACAGGGACATCCAGAGGTCTAGACAATTTAATCTTTTTGACACACATTTCATCGGAGATTATTTTGAGACAACGTGACAGATGATGGGCGTGTCGCCGTATCTATGTCGAAGTCAACAATACAATATATTTATAAAGATATATTTTTAAATATGCATCTTATTCTGTTATTACTTTAAAAATAACTTTCTTCGATTACAGTAGTATTCGAACAAAGTTTTTAAGTTAAAGGCGTTAAGATTTCTAAGAATAAAATCTTCCAACTTTGGTGTATTAGCTCGATGTAACTTCTGGTCACGTTTTCATAAAGGTGCCTTCACTAACGACTTGAGACAGTTGTTTTGGGTTTGAAGCGATTTCTATAAAACATTTTCTTACTAGATTTTGCCTGCCACTTACGTTACTTCGATATTCGAGTAGTATACGTATACTTTATCTATCTCTAGCTCCTAATACAACAAATCAAAAGCTGTTAACGTAAAACATATAAACAAACACACACACGCCCTGTAAAATCCACTGAGGAACACAGTCTTTTACCGTTAGGAAGCGTATATCATACATAATAGCCATGACTGTTTAACGGCTTGGCGATCGCAGTACACATCTCGCTGCTTAGACGCAGATGCCTTTAACCAGTCTGCCAAATTTTCGACTTATATTCGTGATGCTTATCGGACTATCTATCTGTAACCAAGTGTATTGTCAAGGCTTTTTTCCATCGTCGCCATTTACGACACCCACGGAAAGAAAGAAGTTGGTATATTAGACACATAGTAGCCGTAATTATTTAGCTGGTAACTAAATGTTTTAAACAATATACATTAGCACGTGAAGAGAAGGTGGTGACCTTGTCGTAATCTTTATGTATCTTTATAACAAATCAATCACGGTCAAATTTCGTCCTGGCGTAAACTAACCATCAAAATAAATTTTAGAAATATTAAGTTTTGTTTATAATACAAACTCTTGCGAAATATGTTTAAACCAATTACAATACAATAGAGTAAAATGAAGTCTGCATGCAGAGAACGAGTCATCAAGAGCCTTTTATTTTGTGTTCCCATTATTATTGCTGCGACTCATAAAATAAAACCTTGTTTTGTACAAGAAATACATTATATAAAAAAATATCCAACGTGAAAAATAATAAAAAAAAGTCTTCACGCAATACCCAATACAGGAGTAGACAGAGGTCGAGTCTAGACAATTAAGTCCCTTCGACCCACCGAAAATATTTTCGGAACAACGTGACAGGTGGTGAGCCCGTCGCCGTCTTTATGTCCAAGCCAACGATATTCGTACATAAGTTTTTGAAAAACCCATTGGTACGAGCCTACCAACTGGGGATCGAACTCAGGTCTATTGACTCGAAATTCCGACCACCCAACCACTCGGCTATCGTGTGAAAAAATACCATGAAAAGATTGATGTGTTGAAATGGCAAAACGCCTAGTTACCGAATTATAACATAAAAGCGGTGGTCAGGTAAATTAAGTAATTATTTTCATAATTATGGCTTTTCACAAAGCAAAAGTCTTATTTAAAAAGAACACTCTGAACAAGTGTTCTTCGGTCTAAAGTCGTTGAGACAAAAAGGTGTCGCGTAATTGTCATTGGTAGTGTTACCTGTTGTCGAGTGTAATGACTGTGCAGTGGTAGTGGTGCATCTAGTAGAATTCATGCACGCATCTCTGGGAGAGAGGGTCGTGCTCTTATTCTCCTCGAACCAGTTAACTGTCTCAGTTCAGTCTCTTCGTGCAAAATATTTTTATAATAACATCTTTTAAATTACGGTATTAATAATAGATCACATTATTCGACAGAACAAGTAAGCGATTAGTTCAAATTGATTGCTTTTCCTATGCAATTAAAATTAATCTGTGTATATGATTGTGTTTGATTCCGACTATTCATTGAATATTTTAATACGACAGCAATTTTTATTAATAACTAAGTGGTATCAAATATTTTGTAATTACATACTGAATATATCTGTACGACTGTTTGAAAAAATAAATTGATGTGTATCCTTTAGGGCAAATCCTCCCAACCTATCTCCGAGACTTTAACAACTTGACCAACGGAATGGTGATAATTGTATATATATATATATATATATATATATATATATATATATATATATATATATATATATATATATATATATACATATATATATATATATATATAGAGAGAGAGGGTCGAGCTCTTATTCTCCTCGAACCAGTTAACTGTCTCAGTTCAGTCTCTTCGTGCAAAATATTTTTATAATAACATCTTTAAATTACGGTATTAATAATAGATCACATTATTCGACAGAACAAGTAAGCGATTAGTTCAAATTGATTGCTTTTCCTATGCAATTAAAATTAATCTGTGTATATTTATTTATTTATTTATTTATTTACACTTTATTGCAAACCTCACAAAGAAAGTTATACAAAGGGCGGACTTAATGCCATTAGGCATTCTCTGCCAGTCAACCTGAGGCGTGGAGAAATATTGTTAAGGTGCTTTAAACTGGAGTTTGAAAAAGAAAATCAATATAGGACCTAACGAAAATAAAGATGCAATATAAAATACTAATACAAATAATAAATATAATATATATACATATATATACACACATATATATATATATATATATATATATATATATATATATATATACACACATATATACACACATATATATATATACATACATACATATATAAAACTTAAAAAAAAAAAAAACATTATTATGACTGTAATGACCAATCACTAATTCTAACTGACAGTTAAAAGGTGTTCACGTACAAGTCTTTAAATATCGACTTATTGGTAACTTTTCACAGTGTCTTCAGGTGAAGTTCCAAACAGTGTAGCCTGAATGGTAAAGGAGTGACCAACAAATTGGTAAAGTGTTGCGGGATACTCATCTTGTAATTAGATGAAGACCGCAGGCACCGATCATGAATTGAGCATTGAAACTGAAATTTATCCTTAAGATACGAAGGGTAAGTAGTATCATTTATGATTGAGAAAAGAACAAGCAGAATTCTAGAGTTTCGCCTTTGTTGTATAGTAAGCCATTTAAGACGAGAACGGTATTGTGAAATATGGTCATACTTACGAAGGTTGAAAATATATCTTATACAATTATTAACAAGGCGCTCTAGCTTGTTTAGAAGATCTTTGTTCAAATCACAGTAGCACACATCCGCATAATCAATGATTGGTAAATGAGCGTCTGGACAAGCATAAGCTTAGTTTCCCATGGAAGAAGATTTTGGAGGCGATAGAGCACTCGTAGCGTGGCGTTACTTTGGCTAACTTCAGTTATGTGTTTTCCCAGTTCAAGGTGTTATCGATATGTAGCCCAAGATTTTTAACAGAACCCGAAAATGGAATCACTGCATCGTTATAACGTATAAAGGGTAGGTTTCCAACATCGACTTTAGCTAGCATTTTAGTACTACCAACCAGCAAAGATTGGCATTTTGTTGCATTCCACAGATACTCAAACGTAAGGACCAGTCTGATACTGCTTTCAGACAGTCATTTAATTTATTAATTGCATCTTGGAGTTCTTCAATATCAGA
>JAGSMR010000337.1:22500-47055 GCA_029286605.1 Sericinus montela | reverse complement strand
TAGCCTGAATGGTAAAGGAGTGACCAACAAATTGGTAAAGTGTTGCGGGATACTCATCTTGTAATTAGATGAAGACCGCAGGCACCGATCATGAATTGAGCATTGAAACTGAAATTTATCCTTAAGATACGAAGGGTAAGTAGTATCATTTATGATTGAGAAAAGAACAAGCAGAATTCTAGAGTTTCGCCTTTGTTGTATAGTAAGCCATTTAAGACGAGAACGGTATTGTGAAATATGGTCATACTTACGAAGGTTGAAAATATATCTTATACAATTATTAACAAGGCGCTCTAGCTTGTTTAGAAGATCTTTGTTCAAATCACAGTAGCACACATCCGCATAATCAATGATTGGTAAATGAGCGTCTGGACAAGCATAAGCTTAGTTTCCCATGGAAGAAGATTTTGGAGGCGATAGAGCACTCGTAGCGTGGCGTTACTTTGGCTAACTTCAGTTATGTGTTTTCCCAGTTCAAGGTGTTATCGATATGTAGCCCAAGATTTTTAACAGAACCCGAAAATGGAATCACTGCATCGTTATAACGTATAAAGGGTAGGTTTCCAACATCGACTTTAGCTAGCATTTTAGTACTACCAACCAGCAAAGATTGGCATT
This sequence comes from Sericinus montela, assembly GCA_029286605.1. Classification (NCBI taxonomy): domain Eukaryota; kingdom Metazoa; phylum Arthropoda; class Insecta; order Lepidoptera; family Papilionidae; genus Sericinus; species Sericinus montela. The sequence goes on along the minus strand of JAGSMR010000337.1, from coordinate 46,437 downwards.
TTGTTGCATTCCACAGATACTCAAACGTAAGGACCAGTCATTTTCTTTCGAACCAGTCATTTAATTTATTAATTGCATCTTGGAGTTCTTCAATATCAGACTGTGCATAAATGACTTATTGGTAACTTTTCACAGTGTCTTCAGGTGAAGTTCCAAACAGTGTAGCCTGAATGGTAAAGGAGTGACCAACAAATTGGTAAAGTGTTGCGGGATACTCATCTTGTAATTAGATGAAGACCGCAGGCACCGATCATGAATTGAGCATTGAAACTGAAATTTATCCTTAAGATACGAAGGGTAAGTAGTATCATTTATGATTGAGAAAAGAACAAGCAGAATTCTAGAGTTTCGCCTTTGTTGTATAGTAAGCCATTTAAGACGAGAACGGTATTGTGAAATATGGTCATGCCTGAAGGTTGAAAATATATCTTATACAATTATTAACAAGGCGCTCTAGCTTGTTTAGAAGATCTTTGTTCAAATCACAGTAGCACACATCCGCATAATCAATGATTGGTAAATGAGCGTCTGGACAAGCATAAGCTTAGTTTCCCATGGAAGAAGATTTTGGAGGCGATAGAGCACTCGTAGCGTGGCGTTACTTTGGCTAACTTCAGTTATGTGTTTTCCCAGTTCAAGGTGTTATCGATATGTAGCCCAAGATTTTTAACAGAACCCGAAAATGGAATCACTGCATCGTTATAACGTATAAAGGGTAGGTTTCCAACATCGACTTTAGCTAGCATTTTAGTACTACCAACCAGCAAAGATTGGCATTTTGTTGCATTCCACAGATACTCAAACGTAAGGACCAGTCATTTTCTTTCGAACCAGTCATTTAATTTATTAATTGCATCTTGGAGTTCTTCAATATCAGACTGTGCATAAATCTGCAGGTCGTCTATTAGAAAAAATGTTACTTAAAAGAATTCGGTGGCATATACTCCCAAAATGAACCAAAGGCAATATGGTTTTGTCCCACAGCGCTGCACGGAAGATTCTTTATATGACCTTATGCAGCATATCAAAGAAAATTTGAAAAATAAGCTCATAAATATCGTCATATCGTTAGATATTGAGGAGCATTTGATCACGCATGGTGGCCAGCAATCAAGTGCCAGCTGATAGAAAAGGGTTGCCCTCTAAACTTAAGAAAGCTAGTAAGCAGTTACTTAAAAGAATTCGGTATACTCCAAAATGAACCAAAGGCAATATGGTTTTGTCCCACAGCGCTGCACGGAAGATTCTTTATATGACCTTATGCAGCATATCAAAGAAAATTTGAAAAATAAGCTCATAAATATCGTCATATCGTTAGATATTGAGGAGCATTTGATCACGCACAGGCCAGCAATCAAGTGCCAGCTGATAGAAAAGGGTTGCCCTCTAAACTTAAGAAAGCTAGTAAGCAGTTACTTAAAAGAATTCGGTGGCATATACTCCCAAAATGAACCAAAGGCAATATGGTTTTGTCCCACAGCGCTGCACGGAAGATTCTTTATATGACCTTATGCAGCATATCAAAGAAAATTTGAAAAATAAGCTCATAAATATCGTCATATCGTTAGATATTGAGGAGCATTTGATCACGCATGGTGGCCAGCAATCAAGTGCCAGCTGATAGAAAAGGGTTGCCCTCTAAACTTAAGAAAGCTAGTAAGCAGTTACTTAAAAGATAGAAAGGTACGAATTAGATACGCAGAAACAGAAGTGATAAAAGAAACTACCAAGGGTTGTGTTCAGGGCTCGATCGAGGCCCGACGTTTTGAATATTCTGTTGACCCTCTGTTAAACGGGTTGGATCAGAGGGGTATTTATTGCCAGGCCTTCGCAGACGATATCGTTCTGGTGTTTTCCGGAACAAAAATTAATACAATAGAAAATGAAGTAAACGAAACATTAAAATATGTATTTGAATGGGGAATAAACAACAAATTAAAATTTGCAGCACAAAAAACGAATGGAATGCTTATAACTAAAAAATTAAAATACGATGCCCCGAAGTTATATATGGGAGGCACAGAAATCAAACTAGTAGAAGAGTGCAAAATTCTGGGACTTATAATAGATAGGAAAATGACTTTTCACAGCCATGTATGCCATGTAAGTAGAAAAGTCACAAACATCTATAAACAAATATCACGATCTGCAAAATTCACTGGGGTCTTAATTGAGGTCATCAGAACGATATACGTCGCAGTAATCGAGCCAATCATCATGTATGCTGCTAGTGTGGGTAAAGCAGCTGAAAAATTACCATTCAAAAGTATTTAAACGCATTACAAAGAGGTTTCGCGCAGAAAATTTGTAGATCATACAGAATAGTCTCGTTGAACGCAGCCCTAATCCTGACAGGGCTACTACCTTGGGATCTTAGATTGAAAGAAGCAGAACTGTTATACAAAGCAAAGAGGGCAAGCCACAAAGTGATCTTATAGGAGACAGAAAAGTAGAAGAAAAGTGCTATTTACGGAACTGATGCATCCGACAAAAGAAGAAAAATATAAAATTCAGGAAATCGATAGAAAGGAGACAGAAATATGTTCAGAAACTCATAAAGACGTTCTGTTCATATACACAGACGGAAGTAAAATCGAAGGAAAAGGGTGGCACTAACAGCTTGGAAGGATGGAGAAGAAGTTCTTCAAAAGAAATATAAATTAGAAAATTCTGTACTGTGTATCAAGCTGAAATGTACGCGCTTTACCAGGCAACAGTAAAAAAAAAAAAAAAAAAAAAAAAAAAAAAAAAAAAAAAAAAAAAAAAAAAAAAAAAAAAAAAAAAAAAAAAAAAAAAAAAAAAAAAAAAAAAAAAAAAAAAAAAAAAAAAAAAAAAAAAAAAAAAAAAAAAAAAAAAAAAAAAAAAAAAAAAAAAAAAAAAAAAAAAAAAAAAAAAAAAAAAAAAAAAAAAAAAAAAAAAAAAAAAAAAAAAAAAAAAAAAAAAAAAAAAAAAAAAAAAAAAAAAAAAAAAAAAAAAAAAAAAAAAAAAAAAAAAAAAAAAAAAAAAAAAAAAAAAAAAAAAAAAAAAAAAAAAAAAAAAAAAAAAAAAAAAAAAAAAAAAAAAAAAAAAAAAAAAAAAAAAAAAAAAAAAAAAAAAAAAAAAAAAAAAAAAAAAAAAAAAAAAAAAAAAAAAAAAAAAAAAAAAAAAAAAAAAAAAAAAAAAAAAAAAAAAAAAAAAAAAAAAAAAAAAAAAAAAAAAAAAAAAAAAAAAAAAAAAAAAAAAAAAAAAAAAAAAAAAAAAAAAAAAAAAAAAAAAAAAAAAAAAAAAAAAAAAAAAAAAAAAAAAAAAAAAAAAAAAAAAAAAAAAAAAAAAAAAAAAAAAAAAAAAAAAAAAAAAAAAAAAAAAAAAAAAAAAAAAAAAAAAAAAAAAAAAAAAAAAAAAAAAAAAAAAAAAAAAAAAAAAAAAAAAAAAAAAAAAAAAAAAAAAAAAAAAAAAAAAAAAAAAAAAAAAAAAAAAAAAAAAAAAAAAAAAAAAAAAAAAAAAAAAAAAAAAAAAAAAAAAAAAAAAAAAAAAAAAAAAAAAAAAAAAAAAAAAAAAAAAAAAAAAAAAAAAAAAAAAAAAAAAAAAAAAAAAAAAAAAAAAAAAAAAAAAAAAAAAAAAAAAAAAAAAAAAAAAAAAAAAAAAAAAAAAAAAAAAAAAAAAAAAAAAAAAAAAAAAAAAAAAAAAAAAAAAAAAAAAAAAAAAAAAAAAAAAAAAAAAAAAAAAAAAAAAAAAAAAAAAAAAAAAAAAAAAAAAAAAAAAAAAAAAAAAAAAAAAAAAAAAAAAAAAAAAAAAAAAAAAAAAAAAAAAAAAAAAAAAAAAAAAAAAAAAAAAAAAAAAAAAAAAAAAAAAAAAAAAAAAAAAAAAAAAAAAAAAAAAAAAAAAAAAAAAAAAAAAAAAAAAAAAAAAAAAAAAAAAAAAAAAAAAAAAAAAAAAAAAAAAAAAAAAAAAAAAAAAAAAAAAAAAAAAAAAAAAAAAAAAAAAAAAAAAAAAAAAAAAAAAAAAAAAAAAAAAAAAAAAAAAAAAAAAAAAAAAAAAAAAAAAAAAAAAAAAAAAAAAAAAAAAAAAAAAAAAAAAAAAAAAAAAAAAAAAAAAAAAAAAAAAAAAAAAAAAAAAAAAAAAAAAAAAAAAAAAAAAAAAAAAAAAAAAAAAAAAAAAAAAAAAAAAAAAAAAAAAAAAAAAAAAAAAAAAAAAAAAAAAAAAAAAAAAAAAAAAAAAAAAAAAAAAAAAAAAAAAAAAAAAAAAAAAAAAAAAAAAAAAAAAAAAAAAAAAAAAAAAAAAAAAAAAAAAAAAAAAAAAAAAAAAAAAAAAAAAAAAAAAAAAAAAAAAAAAAAAAAAAAAAAAAAAAAAAAAAAAAAAAAAAAAAAAAAAAAAAAAAAAAAAAAAAAAAAAAAAAAAAAAAAAAAAAAAAAAAAAAAAAAAAAAAAAAAAAAAAAAAAAAAAAAAAAAAAAAAAAAAAAAAAAAAAAAAAAAAAAAAAAAAAAAAAAAAAAAAAAAAAAAAAAAAAAAAAAAAAAAAAAAAAAAAAAAAAAAAAAAAAAAAAAAAAAAAAAAAAAAAAAAAAAAAAAAAAAAAAAAAAAAAAAAAAAAAAAAAAAAAAAAAAAAAAAAAAAAAAAAAAAAAAAAAAAAAAAAAAAAAAAAAAAAAAAAAAAAAAAAAAAAAAAAAAAAAAAAACCCAACCCAACCTAACCTAACTCCAACCTAACCCAATCCCAACCCAACTCTAACCTAACCCAACTCCAACCTAACCAACCCCAACCTAATCCCAACCTAACCTTAACCCAACCCAACCTTAACCCAACCCAACTCAACCTAACCCAAATCCCAACCTAAATCCCAACTCCAACCCAAATCCTAACCCAACCTAACCTTAACCCAACCTAACCTTAACCCAACCTAAATCCCAACCTAACTCAACCCAACCTAAATCCCAACCTAAATCCCAACTCCAACCCAACCCAACCTAACCTTAACCCAACCCAACCTAATCCCAACCCAACCCAACTTCCAACCCAACCTAACCCAAATCCCAACCCAATCCCAACTCCAACCCAATCCCAACCTAACCTAACCCAACCCAACCCAACCTAAATCCCAACCCAATCCAACCCAACCTAACCTAACCTAACCCAACCCAACCTAAATCCCAACCCAACTCAACCCAACCTAACCCAACCTGCAACCCAACCCAATCCCAACCCAAATCAACCCAACCCAATCCCAACCTAACCTAACCTAACCCAAATCCCAACTCCAACCTAACCTAACCTAACCTAACCCAACCCAATCCCAATCCCAACCTAACCTTAACCCAACCCAACCTAACTCAACCCAACCCAAATTCCAACCCAACCTAATCCCAACCTAACCTAACCTAAATCCCAACCTAACCCAACTCAACCCAACCTAATCCCAACCCAACCTGCAACCCAACCCAACCTGCAACCCAACCCAACCCAACCTTAACCCAACCTAAATCCTAACCCAACCCAAATCAACCCAACCCAACCTGCAACCCAACCCAACCCAACTCCAATCCCAACCCAACCCAAATCAACCCAACCTAACCTAACCTAACCCAACCCAACCTAATCCCAACCTAACCTAATCCCAACCTAACCTAACCCAACCTAACTCAACCTAACCTAACCTAAATCCCAACCTAACCTAACCTAACCTAACCTAACCCAACCCAACCCAACCTGAACCCAACCCAACCTAACCCAAATCCCAACCTAACCTAACCCAAATCCCAACCTAACCTAACCTAACCTAAATCCCAACCTAACCTAACCTAACCTAACCTAAATCCCAACCTAACCTAACCTAACCTAACCCAACCCAACTCTAACCTAACCTAACCCAACCTAACCAACCTAACCTAACCAACCTAACCTAAATCCCAACCTAACCCAACCCAACCCAACCCAACCCAACCCAACCCAACCCAACCTGTAACCCAACCCAATCCCAACCTAACCTAACCTAACCTAACCTAACCTAAATCCCAACCTAACCTAACCTAACCTAAATCCCAACCTAAATCCCAACCCAACCTGTCCCAACCCAACCTGTAACCCAACCCAATCCCAATCCCAACCTAACCTAAATCCCAACCCAATCCCAATCCCAACCTAACCCAACCCAACCTGCAATCCCAACCCAACCTGTAACCCAACCCAACCTGTAACCCAACCCAACCTGTAACCCAACCCAACTTCCAACCTAACCTAATCCCAACCCAACCTGTCCCAACCCAACCTAACCTAACCTAACCTAACCCAACCCAACCCAACCCAACCCAACCTAACTCAACCTAACCTAATCCCAACCTAACCCAACCCAACCTGCAATCCCAACCCAACCTGTAACCCAACCCAAATTCCAACCCAACCTAACCCAACCCAACCCAACCCAACCCAACCCAAATCAACCCAACCTAACCTAACCTAACCTAACCCAACCCAACTTCCAACCTAACCTAACCCAATCCAACCCAACCCAACTCCAACCTAACCTAACCTAACCCAACCTAACCAACCTAACCTAACCCAACCCAACTCAACCTAACCCAACCCAACCTAACCTAACCCAACCCAACCTAACCCAACTCCAACCCAACCTGAACCCAACCCAACCCAACCCAACCCAACCCAACCTAACCTTAACCCAACCCAACCCAACTCAAATCCCAACCTAACCCAACCTAACCTAACCCAACCCAACCCAACCTCCAACCCAACCTAACCCAACCCAACCCAACCCAACCTAACCTAACCCAACCTAACCCAACCTAACCTAACCTAACCTAACCCAACCTAACCCAACCCAACCCAACTCCAACCCAACCTAACCTAACCCAACCCAACCCAATCCCAACCCAACCCAACCTAACCTAACCCAACCCAACCCAACCTAACCCAACCCAACCAACCTAACCCAACCTAACCCAATCCCAACCCAACCCAACCTAACCCAACCTAACCTAATCCCAACCCAACCCAACCCAATCCCAACCCAACCCAACCTAACCCAACCCAACCCAATCCCAACCCAACCCAACCCAACTCCAACCCAACCCAACCCAACCCAACCTCCAACCCAACCCAACCTAACCCAACCCAACCCAACCCAACCCAACCCAACCCAACTCAACCCAACCCAACCCAACCTAATCCCAACCTAACCCAACCCAACCCAACCTAACCCAACCCAACTCCAACCCAACCTAACCTAACCTAACCTAACCTAACCCAACTCAACCCAACCCAATCCCAACCTAACCTAACCTAACCCAACCTTAACCCAACCCAACCCAACCCAACTCCAATCCCAACCTAACCTAACCCAACCCACCCAACCTAACCTAACCTAACCCAACCTAACCTAACCTAACCCAACCCAACCAACCTAACCCAACTCAACCTAACCCAATCCCAACCTAACCCAACCTAACCTAACCCAACCCAAATCCCAACCTAACCCAACCCAACCTAACCTAACCCAACCTAACCTAACCTAACCCAACCCAACCTAACCCAACCCAACCTAACCCAACCTAACCCAACCCAACCCAACCTAACCCAACCTGAACCCAACCCAACCCAACCCAACCCAACCCAACCCAACCCAACCCAACCTAACCCAACCCAACCCAACCCAACTCCAACCTAACCCAACCTAACCCAACCTAACCCAACTCCAATCCCAACCTAACCTAACCCAACCCAACTCCAACCTAAATCCCAACCCAACCCAACCCAACCCAACCTAACCCAACCTAAATCCCAACCTAACCTAACCCAACTCCAACCTAACCCAACCTAACCAACCTAACCCAACCTAACCCAACCCAACCCAACCTCCAACCTAACCTAAATCCCAACTCCAACCCAACCTAACCCAACCCAACCCAATCCCAACCTAACCCAACCTAACCTAACCCAACCTCCAACCCAACCTAACCCAACCTAACCCAACCCAACCCAACCCAACCCAACCCAACCCAACCCAACCCAACCTAACCCAACTCCAATCCCAACCCAACCCAACCTAACCCAACCCAACCCAACCCAACCCAACCCAACCTAACCTAACCCAACCCAACCCAACCCAACCCAACTCCAACCTAACCCAACCTAACCCAACCCAACCCAACCCAACCCAACCCAACCCAACCCAACCTAACCCAACCCAACCCAACCCAACCCAACCCAACCCAACCCAACCTAACCCAACCCAACCCAACCTAACCCAACCCAACCCAACTCCAACCCAACCCAACCCAACCCAACCTAACCCAACCTAACCCAACCCAACCCAACCCAACCCAACCCAACCCAACCCAACCTAACCCAACCCAACCCAACCCAACCTAAATCCCAATCCCAACCCAACCCAAATCCCAACCTAACCCAACCCAACCCAACCTAACCCAACCCAACCCAACCTAACTCAACCCAACCCAACCTCAACCCAACCCAATCCCAACCTAACCCAACCCAACTTCCAACCTAACCCAACCTAACCTAACCCAACTCCAACCCAACCCAACTCAACCTAACCTAACCCAACCTAACCCAACCCAACCTAACCCAACCCAACCCAACCTAACTCAACCTAACCTAACCCAACCTAACCTAACCCAACCCAACCCAATCCCAACCCAACCTAACCCAACCTAACCCAACCCAACCTAACCCAACCCAACCCAACCCAACTTCCAACCCAACCCAACCCAACCCAACCCAACCCAACCTAACCCAACCTAACTCAACCCAACCCAATCCCAACTCCAACCCAACCCAATCCAACCCAACCTGTCCCAACCCAACCTAACCTAACCCAACCCAACCCAACCTAACCCAACCCAACCTAACCCAACCTAACCCAACCAACCTAACCTAACCTAACCTAACCTAACCCAACCTAACTCCAACCCAACCCAACCTCCAACCTAACCCAACCTAACCTAACCCAACCTAACCTAACCTAACCTAACCCAACCTGCAACCCAACCCAATCCAACCCAACCTCCAACCCAACCCAACCCAACCCAATCCAACCCAACCTGAACCCAACCCAACTTCCAACCTAACCCAACCCAACCTAACCCAACCCAACTCAACCCAACCTAACCCAACCTAACTCCAACCTAACCCAACCCAACTCCAACCTAACCCAACCCAACCCAACCTAACCCAACTCAACTCCAACCCAATCCCAATCCCAACCTAACCTAACCTAACCCAACCCAACCTAACCCAACCTTAACCTAACCCAACCTAACCCAACTCAACCTAACCCAACCCAATCCCAACCCAACCTAACCCAACCCAACCCAACCCAACCCACCCAACCTAACCCAACCTAACCCAACCTAACTCCAACCCAACCTCAACCCAACCCAACCTTAACCCAACCTAACCTAACCTAACTCCAACCCAACCCAACCCAACCCAACCCAACCCAATCCAACCCAACCCAACCCAACCTAACCCAATCCCAACTCCAACCCAACCTAACCCAACCCAACCCAACCTAACCCAACCCAACTCAACCTAACCCAAATCCCAACCTAACCTAACCCAACCAACCTAACCTAATCCCAACCTAACCCAACTCCAACCTAACCCAACCCAACCCAACTCCAACCCAACCCAATCCTAACCCAACCCAACCTAACCCAACTTCCAACCCAACCTGAACCCAACCCAACCCAATCCCAACCCAACCCAACCCAACCCAACCCAACCCAACCCAACCCAACCCAACCCAACTCCAACCTAAATCCAACCCAACCCAACCCAACCCAACCTAACCCAACCCAACCCAACTCCAATCCCAACCCAACCTAACCTAACCCAACCCAACCCAACCTAACCTAACCCAACTCCAATCCCAACCTAACCTAACCCAACCTAACCCAACTCAACCCAACCCAACCCAACCTAACCCAACCCAACCCAACCTCCAACCTAACCCAACCTAACCCAACCTAACCTAACCCAACCAACCTAACCCAACCCAACCTAAATCAACCCAACCCAAATCAACCCAACCCAACCCAACTTAACCCAACCCAACTTCCAACCTAACCCAACCCAATCCCAACCCAACCAACCTAACCCAACCTTAACCTAACCCAACCCAACCCAACCTAAATCCCAACCCAATCCTAACCCAACCTGCAATCCCAACCCAACCTAACCCAACCCAACCTAACCCAACCCAATCCAACCTAACCCAACCTCCAACCTAACCTAACCCAACCCAACCTAAATCCCAACCCAACCCAACCCAACCCAACCCAACCCACCCAACCTAACCCAAATCCCAACCTAACCCAATCCCAACCTAACCCAACCAACCAACCCAACCAACCTAACCTAACCTAACCCAACCCAACCTAACCTTAACCCAACCTAACCTTAACCCAACCTAACCTAACCTAACCCAACCTAACCTAACCTAACCTAACCTAACCCAACCTAACCTAACTCAACCCAACTCAACCTAACCTAACCCAACCTAACTCAACCTAACCCAACCTAAATCCCAACTCCAACCCAACCCAACCCAACCTGTCCCAACCCAACCAACCTAACCTAACCTAACCTAACCCAACCCAACCTAACCTAACCTAACCCAACCCAACCCAATCCCAACTCAACCTAACCCAACCCAACCTAACCCAACCTAACCCAACCCAACCTAACCCAACCCAACCCAACCCAACCCAACCCAACCCAACCCAACCCAACCCAATCAACCCAACCCAACCTAACCCAACCCAACCCAACCCAACCCAATCCCAACCTAAATCCCAACTCCAACCCAACCTGTAACCCAACCCAACCTTAACCCAACCTAACCCAACCCAACCTAACCCAACCCAACCAACCAACCCCAACCCACCCAACCCAACCCAACCCAACCTCAACCCAACCCAACCCAACCCAACCCAACCCAACCTAACCCAACCCAACCTAACCTAACCTAACCCAACCTAACCTAACCCAACCCAATCCAACCTAACCCAACCCAACTCCAACCTAACCTAACCTAACCTAACCTAACCCAACTCCAACTCCAACCTAACCTAACCTAACCCAACTCCAACCCAACCCAATCCCAACCTAACCTAACCTAAATCCCAACCTAACTCAACCTAACCTAACCTAACCCAACTCAACCTAACCTAACCTAACCCAACCTAACCCAACTCAACCCAACCCAATCAACCCAACCCAACTTCCAACCTAACCCAACCCAACCCAACTCAACCCAACCCAACCCATCCCAACCTAACCCAACCTAACCCAAATCCCAACCTAACCTAACCTAACCTAACCCAACCCAACCTAATCCCAACCTAACCCAACTCCAACCCAACCCAACCCAACCCAACCCAACCCAACCCAACCCAATCCCAACCTAACCCAACCCAACCCAACCTAACCTAACCCAACCCAACCTAACCTTAACCCAACCCAACTCCAATCCCAACCCAACCCAACCCAACCTCCAACTCCAACCCAACCTAACCCAACCAACCTAACCCAACCAACCTAACCCAACCCAACTCAACCTAACCTAACCTAACCTAACCTAACTCCAACCTAAATCCCAACCTAACCTAACCTAAATCCCAACCCAACTCAACCTAACCCAACTCAACCCAACTCCAACCTAACCCAACCCAACTTCCAACCTAACCTAACCTAACCTAACCCAACTCAACCTAACCTAACCTAAATCCCAACCTAACCCAACCCAACTTCCAACCTAACCCAACCCAACCCAACCCAACCCAACCTAACCCAACCCAACCCAACCCAACCCAACCCAACCTAACCCAACCTAACCCAACCCAAATTCCAACCCAACCCAACCCAACCCAACCCAACCCAACCCAACCCAACCTAACCTAACCCAACCTCCAACCTAACCCAACCCAACCCAACTTAACCCAACCCAACCCAACCTGAACCCAACCCAACCTAACCCAACCCAACCTGTCCCAACCCAACCCAACTTCCAACCTAACCCAACCCAACCCAACTCCAACCCAACCCAACCCAACCTAACCTAACCTAACTCAACCTAACCTAACTCCAACCTAACCTAACCTAACCCAACCTAACCCAACCCAACCTAACCTAACCTAACCCAACCCAACCCAACCCAACCCAACCTAACCTAACCCAACTCTAACCTAACCCAACCCAACTTCCAACCCAACCTAACCCAACCCAAATCCCAACCTAACCCAACCCAACCCAACCCAACCCAACCTAAATCCCAACCCAACCTCCAACCTAACCCAACTCTAACCTAACCCAACCTAACCCAACCTAACCCAACCTCCAACCCAACCTAACCTAACCTAACCAACCTAACCTAACCTAACCTAACCTAACCCAACCTAACCCAACCCAACCTAACCCAACCCAACCCAACTTCCAACCCAACCCAACCCAACTCAACCCAACCCAACCTTAACCCAACCCAACCCAACTTAACCCAACCCAACCTAACCTAACCCAACCTAACCCAACCCAACCCAACCCAACCCATCCCAACCTAACCTAACCCAACCTCCAACTCCAACTCAACCCAACCCAATCCCAACCTAACCCAACCTTAACCTAACCCAACCTTAACCTAACCCAACCTAACCTAACCTAACCTAACCTAACCCAACTCAACCTAACCCAACCTAACCTAACCCAACCCAACCTAACCCAACCCAACCCAACCCAACCTAACCTAAATCCCAACCCAACCCAACCTAACCTTAACCCAACCTAAATCCCAACCCAACCCAACCTAACCTAACCTAACCCAACCCAACTTCCAACCTAACCCAATCCCAACCCAACCTAACCCAACCCAACCTAACCTAACCCAACTCTAACCTAACCTAACCTAACCCAACTCTAACCTAACCCAACCCAACCCAAATTCCAACCCAACCTGCAATCCCAACCCAACCCAAATTCCAACCCAACCTAACCTAACCCAACCCAACCTAACCTAACCCAACCTAACCTAACCTAACCCAACCCAACCAACCTAACCTAACCCAACCCAACCTTAACCTAACCCAACCTAACCCAACCCAACCTAACCTAACCTAACCCAACCCAACCCAACCCAACCCAACCTAACCTAACCCAACCCAACCTGAACCCAACCCAACCTCCAACCTAACCTAACCTAAATCCCAACCTAACCTAACCTAACCTAACTCAACCCAACCTAACCAACCTAACCCAACCTGCAATCCCAACCCAACCCAACCTAACTCAACCTAACCTAAATCCCAATCCCAACCTAACCTAACCTAACCCAACCTAACCCAACCCAACTCTAACCTAACCTAACCCAACCTAACCTAACCCAACCTAACCCAACCCAACCCAACCTGTAACCCAACCCAACTCAACCCAACCTAACCAACCTAACCTAACCCAACCCAACTCCAACCTAACCCAACCCAACTCAACCTAACCCAACCTAACCTAACCCAACCCAACTCAACCCAACCCAACTTCCAACCTAACCCAATCCAACCTAACCCAACCTAACCCAACCCAACCCAACCCAATCCTAACCCAACCCAACCCAACCTAACCCAACCTAACCCAACCCAACCTAACCCAACCTAACCCAATCCCAACCCAACCTAACCCAACCTAACCCAACCCAACCTAACCCAACCCAACCCAACCTAACCCAACCTAACCCAACCTAACCTAACCCAACCCAACCCAACCCAACCCAACCCAACCTAACCTTAACCCAACCCAATCCTAACCCAACCTAACCCAACCCAACCTAACCTTAACCCAACCTAAATCCCAACCTAACCCAACCTAACCCAAATCCCAATCCCAACCCAACCTAACCCAACTCCAACCCAACCTGTCCCAACCCAACCTGCAATCCCAACCCAACCCAACCTAACCCAACCCAACCTAACCCAACCCAACCCAACTCCAACCTAACCTAACCCAACCTAACCCAACCTAACCTAACCCAACCCAACCTAACCCAACCCAACCTCCAACCCAACCTAACCCAACCCAACCCAACCCAATCCCAACCCAACCCAACCCAACCCAACCCAACCTAATCCCAACCCAACCCAACCCAACCTAACCCAACCCAACCCAACCCAACCCAACCAACCCCAACCTAATCCCAACCCAACCTTAACCCAACCTAACCAACCTAACCCAACCAACCTAACCCAACCTAACTCAACCTAACCTAACCCAACCTAACCCAAATCCCAACCTAACTCAACCTAACCCAACCTAACCTAACCTAACCCAACCCAACTTAACCCAACCCAACTCAACCTAACCCAACCTAACCTAACCTAACCTAACCTAAATCCCAACCCAACTCAACCCAACCCAACCCAAATCCAACCCAACCTAACCTAACTCAACCTAACCTAACCTAACCCAACCTAACCCAACCCAACCCAAATCCCAACCTAACCCAACCCAAATCAACCCAACCCAACCTAACTCCAACCCAACCCAACTCAACCTAACCCAACCCAACCCAACCCAACCCAACCCAACCCAACCCAACTCCAACCCAAATCCCAACCCAACCCAACCCAACCCAACCCAACCCAACCCAACCTAACCTAACCCAACCAACCTAACCTAACCTAACCCAAATCCCAACCCAATCCCAACCTAACCTAACCCAACTCCAACCCAAATCCAACCCAACCCAATCAACCCAACCTAACCCAACCCAACCTAACCCAACCCAACCTGCAATCCCAACCCAACCCAACCCAACCCAACCTGCAATCCCAACCCAACCCAACTCAACCTAACCCAACCCAACCCAACTCCAACCCAACCTGCAATCCCAACCCAACCCAACCTAACCCAACCCAACCTTAACCCAACCCAACCCAACCCAACCTTAACCTAACCCAACCTAACCCAACCCAACTCAACCCAACCCAACCCAACCCAACCCAACTCAACCTAACCCAACCTAACCTAACCTAACCCAACCCAACTTAACCCAACCCAACTCAACCTAACCCAACCTAACCTAACCTAACCTAACCTAAATCCCAACCCAACTCAACCCAACCCAACCCAAATCCAACCCAACCTAACCCAACTCAACCTAACCCAACCTAAATCCCAACCCAACCTAACCCAACCCAACTCCAACCTAACCCAACCCAACTCCAACCCAACCCAACCTAACCCAACTCCAACCCAACCTAACCCAACCCAACCCAACCTTAACCCAACCCAACTCAACCCAACTCAACCCAACCTAAATCCCAACCCAACCCAACCCAACCTAACCCAACCTTAACCTAACCCAACCCAACCCAACCCAACCCAACCCAACCCAAATCCCAACCTAACCCAACCTTAACCCAACCCAAATCCCAACCCAAATCAACCCAACCCAACCCAACCCAACCCAACCCAACCCAACCCAACCCAACCCAACCCAACCCAACCCAACCCAACCCAACCTAACCTAACCTAACCCAACTCTAACCTAACCCAACCTAACCCAACCCAACCCAACCTTAACCCAACCCAACCCAACCCAACTCAACCTAACCCAACCCAACCCAACCCAACCCAACCCAACCCAACCTAACCCAACCCAACCCAACCCAATCCCAACCTAAATCCCAACCTAACCCAACCCAACCCAACCCAACCCAACCCAACCTAACCCAACCCAACCCAACCCAACCCAACTCCAACCCAACCCAACCCAACCCAACCTAACCCAACCCAAATCCCAACTCCAACCCAACCCAACTTAACCCAACCCAACCTAACCCAACCCAACTCCAACTCCAACCCAACCCAACTCCAACCCAACCTAACCCAACTCAACCCAACCTAACCTAACCTAACCCAACCCAACCCAACTCCAACCCAACCTAACCCAAATCCCAACCCAACCTCCAACCTAACCCAACCCAACCTAAATCCCAACCCAACCCAACCCAACCCAACCTAACCCAACCTAACCCAACCCAACCTAACCCAACCCAACTCAACCCAACCCAACTTCCAACCTAACCCAACCCAACCTAACCCAACCCAACCCAACCCAACCCAACCCAACCCAACCCAACTCCAACCCAATCCCAATCCCAACCCAACCCAACCCAACCCAACCCAACCCAACCCAACTCCAACCCAACCCAACCCAACCCAACCCAACCCAACTTAACCCAACCCAACCCAACCCAACCCAATCCCAACCCAACCCAATCCCAACCCAACCCAACCCAACCTAACCCAACCCAACCCAACCCAACCCAACCCAACCCAACCTTAAATCCCAACCCAACCTTAACCCAACCCAACCCAACCCAACCCAAATCCCAACCCAACCCAACCTAAATCCCAACCCAACCTAACCTAACCCAACCCAACCCAACCCACCCAACCCAACCCAACCCAACTCCAACCCAACCCAACCCAACCCAACCCAACCCAACTCAACCCAACCCAACCTAACCTAACCCAACTCCAATCCCAACCTAACCCAACCTAACCCAACTCCAACCTAACCCAACCTAACCCAATCCAACCTAACCCAACCCAACCCAACCCAACCCAACCCAACCTTAACCCAACCCAACTCCAACCTAAATCCCAACCTAACCCAATCCAACCTAACCCAACCCAACCCAACCCAACCTAACCCAACCCAACCCAACCCAACCTAACCCAACCCAACTCAACCTAACCTAACCCAACCCAACCTAACTCCAACCTAACCTAACCCAACCCAATCCCAACCTAACCTAACCCAACCTAACCTAACCCAACCTAACTCCAACCCAAATCCCAACCCAACCCAATCCCAACCTAACCCAACCTAACCCAACCCAACCTAACCTAACCCAACCTAACCCAATCCAACCCAACCCAACCTAATCCCAACCTAAATCCCAACCCAACTCCAACTCAACCCAACTCCAATCCCAACCCAACCCAACCCAACCTAACCCAACCTAACCCAACCCAACCTAAATCCCAATCCCAACCCAACCCAACCTAACCCAATCCCAATCCCAACCTAACCCAACCTAACCCAACCCAACCCAACCTAACCCAACCTAACCCAACCCAACCTAACCCAACCCAACCTAACCCAACCCAACCCAACCCAACCTAACCCAACCTAACCTAACCCAACCCAACCCAACCCAACCCAACCTTAACCCAACCCAACCCAACCTAACCCAACCCAACCCAACCCAACTCCAACCTAACCCAATCCCAACCTAACCCAACCCAACCCAACCCAACCTAACCCAACCCAACCCAACTTCCAACCCAACCTAACCCAACCCAACCCAACCCAATCCCAACCCAACCCAACCCAACCTAACCCAACCCAACTCAACCCAACCTAACCCAACCCAACCCAACCTAACCCAATCCCAACCTAACCTTAACCCAACCCAACCTAACCCAACCCAACTCCAACCCAACCCAACCTAACCCAACCTAACCCAACCTAACCCAACCCAACCCAACCTAACCCAACCCAACCCAACCCAATCCCAACCCAACCCAACCCAACCTAACCTAACCCAACCCAACCTAACCCAACCCAACCCAACCCAACCCAACTCCAACCCAACCCAACCCAATCCCAACCTAACTCCAACCCAACCCAACCTAACCCAACCTAACCCAACCTAACCCAATCCAACCTAACCCAACCTAACCCAATCCCAACCCAACCCAACCTAACCCAACCTAACCCAACCCAACCTAACCCAACCTCCAACCCAACCCAACCCAACCCAACCCAACCCAACCCAACTTCCAACCCAACCCAACCCAACCCAACCTAACCCAACCCAACTCCAACCCAACCTAACCTAACCCAACCCAACCTAACCTAACCCAACCCAACTCAAATCCCAACCCAACTCCAACCTCCAACCCAACCCAACCCAACCCAACCTAACCCAACCTAACCTAAATCCCAACCCAACCCAACCCAACTCAACCTAACCCAACCTAACCTAACCTAACCCAACCTAACCTAACCCAACCTAACCCAACTCAACCTAACCTAACCAACCTAACCCAACCCAACTCCAACCCAATCCCAACCTAACTCCAACCCAACCTAACCCAAATCCCAATCCCAACCCAACTCAACCTAACCCAACCCAACCTAACCTAACCCAAATCCCAACCTAACCTAACCCAACCCAACCCAACCCAACCCAACCCAACCCAACCCAACCCAACCTAAATCCCAACCTAACCTAACCCAACCTAACCCAACCCAACTCAACCTAACCCAAATCCCAACCCAACCCAACCCAACCCAACCCAACCCAACCCAACCCAACCCAACCCAACCCAACCCAACCCAACCCAACCTAACCCAACCCAACCCAACCCAACCCAACCCAACCTAACCTAACCCAACCCAACCCAACCCAACCCAACCCAACCCAACTCAACCTAACCTAACCTAACCCAACCCAACCCAACCCAACTCCAACCTAACCCAATCCCAACTCCAACCCAACCCAACCCAACCTAACCTCCAACCCAACCTCAACCCAACCCAATCCCAACCTAACCCAACCCAACTTCCAACCCAACCTAACCCAACCCAACCCAACCCAACCTAAATCCCAACCCAACCTCCAACCCAACCTGTCCCAACCCAACCTGTCCCAACCCAACCTCCAACCTAACCCAAATCCCAACCCAACCCAACCTAACCCAACCCAATCCCAACCCAAATCCCAACCTAACCCAACCCAACCTAACCCAACCCAAATCCCAACCCAACCCACCCAACCCAACCCAACCCAACCCAACCCAACCCAACCTAACCCAACTCCAACCCAACCCAACCCAACCTAACCCAACCTGCAACCTAACCCAACCCAACCTAACCCAACTCCAACCCAACCCAACCCAACCTAACCTAACCTAACCTAACCCAACCCAACCTAACCCAACCCAACCCCAACCCAACTCCAACCCAACCCAACCCAACCTAACCCAACCTAACCCAACCCAACCCAACCCAACCCAACTCAACCCAACCCAACCCAACCTAACCTAACCCAACCTAACCCAATCCCAACCCAACCCAACCTAACCTAACCTAACCCAACCTAACCCAACCTAACCTTAACCCAACCCAACCTAACCCAACCTAACCCAACCCAACCCAACCCAACCCAACCCAATCCCAACCTAACCTAACCTAACCTAACCCAACCCAACCTCCAACCCAACCCAACCCAACCTAACCCAACCCAACCTAACCTAACCTAACTCCAACCCAACCCACCCAACCTAACCCAACCTCCAACCCAACCCAACCCAACCCAACCCAACCCAAATCCCAACCCAACTCCAACCTCCAACCCAACCCAACCCAACCCAACCCAACCTAACCCAACCCAACTCCAACCCAACCCAACCCAACCCAACCCAACCCAACCCAACCCAACCTAACCCAACCCAACCTAACCCAACCCAACCCAACCCAACCCAACCCAACCCAACCTAACCCAACCCAACCCAACCCAACCTAACCCAACCCAACCTAACCCAACCCAACCTAATCCCAACCCAACCCAAATCCCAACCTAACCCAACCCAACCTAACCCAACCCAACCTAACCCAACTCAACCCAACCCAACCTAAATCCCAACCCAACCCAACCCAACTCAACCCAACCCAACCCAATCCCAACCCAACCCAACCCAACCCAACCCAACCCAACCTAACCCAACCCAACCCAACCCAACCTGCAACCTAACCCAACTCAACCTAACCCAACCCCAACCTAACCCAACCCAACCCAACCCAACCCAACCCAACCCAACCCAACCCAACCCAACTCCAACCCAACCTAACCCAACCTAACCTAACCCAACCCAACCTAACCTTAACCCAACCCAACCCAACCCAACCCAACCCAACCCAACCCAACCCAAATCCAACCCAACCTCCAACCCAACCTAACCTAACCCAACCCAACCCAACCCAACCCAACCTAACCTCCAACCCAACCCAACCCAACCTAACCTAACCCAACCCAATCCCAACTCCAACCTCCAACCCAACCCAACCCAACCCAATCCCAACCCAACCCAACCCAACCCAACCTAACCCAACCCAACCCAACCCAACCCAACCTAACCCAACCTAACCCAACCCAACCCCAACCCAACCCCAACCTAACCCAACTCCAACCTAACCCAACTCCAACCCAACCTAACCCAACCCAACCTCCAACTCCAACCTAACCCAACCCAACCCATCCCAACCCAACCCAATCCCAACCTAACCCAACCCAACCCAACCCAACCTAACCCAACCCAACCCAACCCAACCCAACCTAACCCAATCCCAACCTAACCCAATCCAACCCAACCTTAACCCAACCTAACCCAACCCAACCCAACCCAACCCAACCTCCAACCTAACCCAACCCAACCCAACCCAACCCAACCTAACCTAACCCAACCTAACCAACCTAACCCAACCTGCAACCTAACCCAACCCAACCCAACCTAACCCAAATCCCAACCCAACCTAACCCAACCCAACCCAACCCAACCCAACTTCCAACCCAACCCAACCCAACCCAACCTAACCCAACCCAACCCAACCCAACCCAACTCAACCTAACCTAACCCAACCCAACCCAACCCAACCCAACCCCAACCCAACCCAACCCAACTTCCAACCCAACCCAACCTAACCCAACCCAACCTGTCCCAACCCAACCCAACCAACCTAACCCAACCTAACCCAACCCAACCTAACCCACCCAACCCAACCCAACCCCAACCCAATCCCAACCTAACCCAACCCAACCCAACCCCAACCCAAATCCCAACCCAAATCCCAATCCCAACCCAACCCCAACCCAACCCAACTCCAACCCAACCTAACCCAACTCCAATCCCAACCCAACTCAACCTAACCCAACCCAACCTAACCCAACCCAACCCAAATCCCAACCTAACCCAACCTAACCTAACCCAACCTAACCCAACTCCAACCCAACCTTAACCCAACCCAACCTAACCTCCAACCCAACCCAACCTAACCCAACCCAACCCAACCCAACCAACCTAACCCAATCCCAACCTAACCCAACCTAACCCAACCCCAACCTAACCCAACCTAACCCAACCCAACCCAACCCAACCCAACCTAACCCAACCCAACCTCCAACCCAACCTAACCCAACCTAACCTAACCCAACCTAACCCAACCCAACCCAACCCCAACCCAACCTAACCCAACCCAACCCAACCCCAACCCAATCCCAACCCAAATCCCAACCCAACCCAACTCAACCCAACCCAACCTAACCCAACCTAACCTAACCCAACCTAACCCAACCCAACCCAACCCAACCCAACCCACCCAACCTAACCTAACCTAACCTAAATCCCAACCTAAATCCCAACCCAACCCAACCCAACCTAACCCAACCCAACCTCCAACCTAACCCAACCCAATCCCAACCCAACCCAACCCAACCTAAATCCCAACCTAACCTAACCTAACCTAACCTAACCTAACCCAACCCAACCTAACCCAACCTAAATCCCAACCCAACCCAACTCCAATCCCAACCTAACCTAACCCAACCCAACCCAACCCAACCCAACTCCAACTCCAACCCAACCCAACCCAACTCCAACCCAACCCAACCCAACCCAACCCAACCCAACCCAACCCAACTCCAACCTAACCTAACCCAACCCAATCCCAACCCAACCCAACCCCAACCTAACCTAACCCAACCCAACCCAACCTAACCCAACCCAACCCAACCCAACCCAACCTTAACCCAACCCAACCCAACCCAACCCAACCCAACCTAACCCAACCTAACCCAACCCAACCCAACTCAACCCAACCCAATCCCAACCCAACTCAACCTAACCCAACCTAACTCAACCCAACCCAACTCCAACCCAACCTAATCCCAACCTAACCCAACCCAACCTAACCTAACCCAACCCAACCTAACCCAACCCAACCCAACCTAACCTAACCCAACCCAACCCAACCCAACCCAACTCCAACCCAACCCAACCCAACCCAACTCCAACCCAACCTAACCTAACCCAACCTAACCCAACCCAACTTCCAACCCAACCCAACCTAACCTAAATCCCAACCTAACCCAACCCAACCCAACCCAACCCAACTCCAACCTCCAACCCAACCCAACCCAACCCAACCCCAACCCAACCCAACCCAACTCTAACCTAACCCAACCCAACCCAACCCAACCCAACCTAACCCAACCCAACCCCAACCCAACCTAACCCAACCCAACCCAACCTCCAACCCAACCCAAATCCCAACCCAACCTAACCTAACCTAACCCAACCCAACTTCCAACC
The DNA here is from genome assembly GCA_029286605.1 of Sericinus montela. Classification (NCBI taxonomy): domain Eukaryota; kingdom Metazoa; phylum Arthropoda; class Insecta; order Lepidoptera; family Papilionidae; genus Sericinus; species Sericinus montela. The sequence goes on along the minus strand of JAGSMR010000337.1, from coordinate 24,001 downwards.
CAACCTAACCTAACCCAACCTAACCTAACCCAACCCAACTCCAACCCAACCCAACCCAACCCAACCCAACCCAACCTAACCCAACCTTAACCTAACCCAACCTAACCCAACCTAACCCAACCTAACCCAACCCAACCCAACCTAACCCAACCTAACCTAACCCAACCCAACCCAACCTAACCCAAATCCCAACCTAACCTAACCTAACCCAACCTAACCCAACCCAACCCAACCCAACCCAACCCAACCCAACCCAACCCAACCCAACCTAACCTCCAACCCAACCCAACTTCCAACCCAACCCAACCCAACCTAACCCAACCCAACCCAACCCAACCCAACCCAACCCCAACCCAACCCAACCCAACCTAACCCAACCTAACCTAACCCAATCCCAACTCAACCCAACCCAACCCAACTCCAACTCCAACCCAACCTAACTCCAACCCAACCTAACCTAACCCAACCCAACCCAACCCACCCAACCCAACCCAACCTAACCTAACCCAACCCAACCCAACCCAACCTAACCCAACCTAACCCAACCCAACCCAACTCCAACCCAACCTAACCCAATCCCAACCTAACTCCAACCCAACCCAACCCAACTCAACCCAACCCAACCCAACTTCCAACCCAACCCAACCTAATCCCAACCCAACCCAACCTAAATCCCAACCCAACCTAACCCAACCTAACCCAACCCAACCCAACCTAACCCAACCTAACCCAACCCAACCCAACCCAACCTCCAACCCAACCTAACCCAACCCAACCCAACCTAACCCAACCCAACCCAACCCAACCCAACCCAACCTAACCCAACCCAACCTAACCCAACCCAACCTAACCCAACCCAACCTAACCTAACCCAACCCAACCCAACCTAACCCAACCCAACTCCAACCCAACCCAACCTAACCCAACCCAATCCCAACCCAACCCAACCTAACCTAACCCAACCTAACCCAACCCAACCTAACCCAACCCAACCCAACCCAACCCAACCCAACCCAACCCAACCCAACCTAACTCCAACCCAACCCAACCCAACTCCAACCCAACCTAACCCAACCCAACCCAACCCAACCTAACTCCAACCCAATCCCAACCCAACCCCAACCCAACCCAACCTAACCCAACCTAACCCAACTCCAACCCAACTCCAACCTAACCTAACCCAACCTAACCTAACCTAACCCAACCCAACCCAACCCAACCTAACCCAACCTAACCCAACTCCAACTCCAACCCAACCCAACCCAACCCAACCCAACCCAACCCAACCAACCTAACCTAACCCAACCCAACCTAACCCAACCCAACCTGAACCCAACCCAACTTCCAACCTAACCCAACCTAACCCAACCTAACCCAACCCAACCTAACCCAACCCAATCCCAACCTAACCCAACCCAACCCAACCCAACCTAACCCAACCCAACTCCAACTCCAACCCAACCTAACCTAACCCAACCCAACCCAACCCAACCTAACTCCA
>JAGSMR010000337.1:15000-20000 GCA_029286605.1 Sericinus montela | reverse complement strand
AACCCAACCCAACCCAACCCAACCTAACCTAACCCAACCAACCTAACCCAACTCCAACCTAACCCAACCCAACTCCAACTCCAACCCAACCCAACCTAACCCAACCCAACCTAACCCAACCTTAACCTAACCCAACCCAACCCAACCCAACCCAACCCAACCTAACCTAACCTAACCTAACCTAACCCAACCCAACCCAAATTCCAACCCAACCCAACCCAACTCCAACCTAACCCAACCTAACCCAACCTAACCTAACCCAACCTAACCCAACCCAACCCAACCCAACCCAACCCAACCCAATCCCAACCCAACCCAACCTAACTCCAACCTAACCCAACCCAACCCAACCCAACCTAACCTAACCTAACCCAACCTAACCCAACCCAACCTAACCCAACCCAACCCAATCCCAACCCAACCCCAACCCAACCCAACCCAACCCAACCTAACTCAACCCAACCCAACCTTAACCTAACCCAACCTAACCTAACCCAACCTAACCAACCTAACCCAACCCAACTCCAACTCAACCCAACCTAACCCAACCTAACCCAACCCAACCCAACTCCAACCCAACTCCAACCTAACCCAACCTAACCCAACCTCCAACCCAACCCAACCCAACCCAACCCAATCCCAACCCAACCCAACCCAACTCCAACCTAAATCCCAACCCAACCCAACCCAACCCAACCCAACCCAACCCAACCCAACCCAACCCAACCCAACCTAACCCAACCCAACCTAACCCAATCCCAACCTAACTCCAACCTAACCTAACCTAACCTAACCCAACCTAAATCCAACCCAACCTCCAACCTAACCTAACCCAACCCAACCTAACCCAACCCAACCCAAATCAACCCAACCCAACTTCCAACCCAACCTAACCCAACCCAACCCAACCTAACCCAACCTAACCCAACCTAACCCAACCCAAATCCCAACCTAACCCAACCCAACCTAACCTCCAACCCAACCTAACCCAACTCCAACTCCAACCCAACCCAACCTAACCTAACCCAACCCAACCTAACCTAACCCAACCCAACCCAACCTAACCCAACCCAACCTAACCCAACCCAACCTTAACCTAACCCAACCCAACCCAACCCAACCCAACCTAACCCAACCCAACCCAACCTAACCCAACCCAACTCCAACCTAACCCAACCCAACTCCAACCCAACCCAACCCAACCTAACCCAACCCAACCCAACCTAACCCAACCTAACCCAAATCCCAACCCAACCCAACCCAACCCAAATCCCAACCCAACCCAACCCAACCCAACCCAACCTAACCTAACCTAACCCAACCCAACTCCAACCTAACCCAAATCCCAACCCAACCTAAATCCAACCCAACCCAACCCAACCTAACCTAACTCCAACCTAAATCCCAACTCCAACCCAACCTAACCCAACCCAACCCAACCCAACCTAACCCAACCCAACCTAACCTAACCCAACCTGCAATCCCAACCCAACCCAACCCAACTCCAACTCCAACTCAACCCAACCCAACCCAACCTAACCTAACCCAACCCAACCCAACCCAACCTAACCTAAATCCCAACCCAACCCAACCTAACCCAACCTAACCTAACCCAACCTAACCTAACCCAATCCCAACCCAACCTAACCCAACCCAACCCAACCTAACCTAACCCAACCTAACCTAACCCAATCCCAACTCAACCCAACCTAACCTTAACCCAACCCAACCCAACCTAATCCCAACCCAACCCAACCTAATCCCAACCTAACCCAACCCAACCCAAATCCCAACCCAACCCAACCCAACCCAACCTAACCTAACCCAACCCAACCCAAATCCCAACCCAAATCCCAACCCAACCTAACCCAACCCAACCCAACCCAACCCAACTCTAACCTAACCCAACTCCAATCCCAACCTAACCCAACCCAACCCAACCTAACCCAACCCAACCCAAATCCCAACCTAACCCAACCTAACCCAACCCAACCCAACCTTAACCTAACCCAACCTAACCCAACCCAACCCAACCCAACCCAACCCAACCCAACCCAACTCCAATCCCAACCTAACCCAACCCAACCTAACCTAACCTAACCCAACTCAACCCAACCCAACCCAACCCAACCCAACTTCCAACCCAACCTAACTCAACCCAACCCAACTCCAACCTAACCCAACCCAACCTAACCCAACCCAACTCCAACCCAACCCAACCCAACCCAACCCAACCCAACTCCAACCTAACCCAACCTAACCCAACCCAACCTAACCCAATCCCAACCTAACCTAACCCAACCTAACCTAACCCAACCCAACCTAACCCAACCTAACCTAACCTAACCCAACCCAACCTAACCTAACCCAACCTAACCCAACCCAAATTCCAACCCAACCCAACCCAACTCCAACCCAATCCCAACCCAACCTAACCCAACCTAACCCAACCCAACCCCAACCCAACTCCAACCCAACCCAATCCCAACCCAACCCAACCTAACCCAACCCAACCTAACCCAACCCAACCTAACCCAACCCAACCTAACCTAACCCAACCCAACTCAACCTAACCCAACCCAACCTAACCCAACCCAACCTAACCTAACCCAACCTAACCCAACCTAAATCCCAACCTAACCTAACCTAACCTAACCCAACCCAACCCAACCCAACCCAACCCAACCCAACCCAACCCAACCTAACCTAACCCAACCCAACTCCAACCTAACCCAACCCAACCTAACCCAACCCAACCCAACCTAACTCAACCCAACCTAACCCAACCTAACCTAACCCAACCCAACCCAACCCAACCTAACCCAACCTTAACCTAACCCAACCTAACCCAACCCAACCTAACCCAACCTAACCCAACCCAACCCAACCCAACCCAACCTAACCTAACCTAACCCAAATCCCAACCCAAATCCCAACCTAACCCAACCCAACCCAATCCCAATCCCAACCCAACCCAACCTAACCCAACCCAACCTAACCCAACCTAACCTAACCCAACCCAACCCAACCCAACCCAACTCCAACCTAACCTAACCCAACCTAACCCAACCCAACCCAACCCAACCCAACCCAACCTAACCTAACCCAACCCAACCTAACCTAACCCAACCCAACCCAACCCAACCCAACCCAACCCAACCTAACCCAACCCAACCCAACCTAACCCAACCCAACTCAACCCAACCTAACCTAACCCAACCCAATCCCAACCCAACCTAACCCAACCCAACCTAACCCAAATCCCAATCCCAACCCAACCCAACCTAACCTAACCCAACCCAACCTAACCCAAATCCCAACCTAACCCAACCCAAATCCCAACCCAACCTAACCCAACCCAACCCAACCCAACCCAACCCAACCCAACCTCCAACCTAACCCAACCCAACCCAACCCAACCCAACCCAACCCAACCCAACCCAACCCAACCTAACCCAACCTAAATCCAACCCAACCCAACCCAACCCAACCCAACCTAACCCAACCCAACCTAACCCAACCCAACCCAACCCAACCCAACCCAACCCAACCCAACCCAACCCAACCCAACCCAACCCAACCTGCAATCCCAACCCAACCTAACCCAACCCAACCCAACCCAACCTAACCTAACCCAACTCCAATCCCAACCCAACCCAACCCAACCTAACCTAACCCAACCCAACCCAACCCAACCTAACCTAACCTAACTCAACCCAACCCAACTTCCAACCTAACCCAACCTAACCTAACCCAACCCAACCTAACCTAACCCAACCTAACCCAACCCAACCCAACCTAACCAACCTAACCTAACCTAACCCAAATCCCAACCTAACCCAACTCAACCTAACCTAACCTAACCTAACCTAACCCAACCCAACCCATCCCAACCCAACCTAACCCAACCCAACCCAACCCAACCTAACCCAACCTCCAACCCAACTCCAACTCCAACCTAACCCAACCTAACCCAACCCAACCCAACCTAACCCAACCCAACTCAACCTAACCCAACTCCAACCCAACCCAACCCAACCCAACCCAACCTAACCTAACCCAACCCAACCCAACCTCCAACCTAACCTAACCCAACCTAACTCAACCTAACCTAACCCAACCTCCAACCCAACCTAACCCAACCCAACCTAACCCAACCCAACCTAAATCCCAACCCAACCCAACCCAACCCAACCCAACCTGTAACCCAACCCAACCAACCTAACCTAACCCAACCCAACCTAACCCAACCCAACCCAACCCAACCCAACCCAACCCAACCCAACCCAACCCAACCCAACCCAACCCAACCTAACCTAACCTAACCTAACCTAACCCAACCTAACCCAACCTAACCCAACCCAACCCAACCCAACCTAACCCAACCCAACCCAATCCCAACCCAACCCAACTTCCAACCTAACCCAACCTAACCCAACCTAACCTAACCCAACCCAAATCCCAACCCAACCCAACCTAACCCAACCCCAACCTAAATCCCAACCTAACCCAACCTAACCCAAATCCCAACCCAACCTAACCCAACCCAACCCAACCCAACCTAACCCAAATCCCAACCCAACCCAACCCAACCTAACCCAATCCCAACCCAACCCAACCTAACCCAACCTAACCCAACCTAACCCAACCCAACCCAACCCAACCCAACTTCCAACCCAACCCAACCTAACCCAATCCAACCCAACCCCAACCCAACCTAACCCAACCTAACCCACCCAACCCAACCCAACTCCAACCCAACCCAACCCAACCCAACCCAACCCAACCCAACCCAACCCAACCCAATCCCAACCCAACCTAACCTAACCCAAATCCCAATCCCAACCTAACCTAACCTAACCCAACCTAACCCAATCCCAACCTAACCTAACCTAACCCAACCCAACCTAACCTAACCCAACCCAACCCAATCCCAACCCAACCTAACCCAACCCAACCCAACCTAACCCAACCTAACCTAACCTAACCCAACTCAACCC
>JAGSMR010000337.1:0-10000 GCA_029286605.1 Sericinus montela | reverse complement strand
AATAAGGTATAGGCGGCCATTTTGATCCGCCATTTTGAAAATTTCTCCTCTTGTATCTTGGGAAATACTGCACCAATTCCCGCCGGGTTTTCAATATATAACTCGTCATTATATTTACTTTATGTTTTTAAAAGTGAGGAACTCTACGTAGAGACTAGGTACAAGATAATAGACGTGATGATATATCCTCTTAATTAATATAAATATTGTTATTTTATTTTACTTTGTACATTTTTTTTACTACAAAAATTTTAGAACCAAAGCTGACTACTGTTTGAAACAGGTAAACGCAGTGAGGTACTCTACATAGAGCGAGGAAATTATCTTAAAATTTTATTTTATTAAAATATTTTAAAAATTAATTATATTAATTTAGACTATACAACTGGACAATTGTGACGCGGTGGGTACTGGACGCTTCCTACATTTCTACAAATAGGAAATAACATTTAGTCTGGGACCTATCTTTTATTTTGTTTTTGTATTGTGCTTTTATACCATTGACTTTTTCCCTGACTATGTTTGAATACGAACCCCGCTAAAAGAGCGCAAGATAGTGACATGGAGAGACGCTCTCCAAACATAGTTGAGACGGCAGGCCCATCTCCAGGAAAAGAAGGGCAGAAGAGCGTTCGAAGGAGTATTGGGGAATGGGAAACAGGGACAAAAGATTTGGAGCTTGTGTCACAGGAAAGGGAAATAAGATATGTCCAGTGGCCCGCACAAAACCAGCAACTGCTTCAACCTCAAGTAGACCTTCCCTAGAAAAAAAAATGGGGAAATCACCGGAAAAAATTATAGAGAAGCCCATGGACAGAGTTGCAGAGGCTAGAGCGTGCCTAAACAAGGCAAAACTCCACCTAAATAATTCTAGAAATTTGAAAACGGATATAAAAACCGAGGTAACACTGAGTATCGATAGACTATATCAATTAGTAAAGGAAGCGGAAACGGAAAGAAAATGGGAGGAGGAAACAAAAACTAGAGGAACGGAGTAGGCCTGAGAATAGATTGGAAAAACCAGAAGGAGAGAGGAACGATGTTGAGGTGAACCTAATAAAAAGTATTGTGGAACATGGAAAATTACTTGAGGAGAATAGAAAAGAGATGGAGAACTTAGGGAAATTGCTTGAGGAACAAGGAACCCGTGAGGAAAGAGCAACATATGCTAATGTAACTGCTGGAAAGTGTTACAAAATGCCATTGGGATATGTGGCCACACATTCAATAGCCATTTCATCAGATGATCAAAAAGATACTGGGGACCAAGTTTTAGAAAGGATTAGAAAGGTAATAAATGCTAAGGATGAAGGATTACAGGTCGATAGAATAAGAAAGGCCAAAGATCGCAGGATAATATTAGGATGTAGCACACAGGAAGCATTAAAAAAGGTAAAAGAAAGAATAAATAAAGACGGGTCTAATCTAATTGTCGAGGAAATAAAAAATAAAGATCCATTAGTGATGCTTAGAGATGTAATGAGCTACAACACTGATGCAGATATTATTAAAGCGATTAGAACACAAAATAGACAGATTTTAGAGGGAATAAGTGAGAAAGAGCAAAGGATGGAAGTAAAGTATCGAAAGAAGGCCAGGAATACACTAACTTCCCACGTAGTGATTAAGGTATCGCCACAGTTGTGGAGACGTATGATTGACAAAGAACTCATACATGTTGACTTACAGCGCGTACGAGTCGTAGATCAATCCCCGCTCATCCAGTGCACCAAGTGCCTGGGATATGGTCACAGTAAAAGGCTTTGCAGTGAGACCGAAGATGTATGTAGTCACTGCGGTGGTCCACATCTGAGAGCGGAGTGTACTGAGTGGCTCTCTGGAGAATTGCCTTCCTGTAGAAATTGCAAGAAAGCAAAACAAGACAAAAATGACCACAATGCATTTAGCGCGGACTGTCCAGTCAGGAGAAAATGGGACGCTCTGGCAAGATCGTCAATTGCCTATTGCTAAAGTTGTCTCAATAGAGAATGAAAACACGTCTAGAGTGAAAAAATACGGTGTTGTCCAAGCGAATCTTCAAAGAAGTGAACTAGCAACAGCGGAATTAATTATGTACGCAGCCAAACACAAGATCACCTTTGCTATGGTTCAGGAACCCTATGTCGGTAACATTGGCAAACTTAAACAATATTCAGGGACACGAGCGGTACAGTATTACGGAACCCGAGAAAATGTAGTTAAGTCGGCTATTGTACTGTTCGATGACACCATTGATGTCTCCCTATACCCAGACCTCACTACGGAAAATATAGCTGTTGCTAAGTTGAGGACTGGAGCCTGGGAGATAGGTGTAGTGTCAGTGTACCTGGAGGGTGATCAGCCACTAGAACCATACTTGGCCAAAATTAGAAGAGCTATTGAGGGTTTGCAAACGGACAACGTCGTTAGGGGAGATATAAACGCCTGGAACATCTCTTGGGAAGTAGAGAAACAGACAGCAGAGGCACTGAAGTAGAGGCAGCATTAGATGAAATGGAGCTTACATATTAAACCAGGGGTCAGGGCCCACCTTGACACAGTTAGAGGTGGAAAAGATTCTCCAGCTGCGTAGATATAACGACTTGCAAAGCGAACCTTCTCGGTAGGATTGGAAACTGGAGACTTTCAGCAAATGTCACATCATCGGACCACAGGGCGATTCTGTTTGAACTCGATCTGGGCAAGGCAATCGGCACGGACATCAAAAGAACCACACGTAAATACAACACACGGAAAGCAAACTGGAGTGAGTTTTATTCAAAACTAACCCAGCTTTGGCAAAATAAAAATATAAATATAACAACAATAAAAGAAATAGATGACAAAACAATTTTAGAAACCTATATTAACAATTATTCAACGTCAATAGTTGATGCGTGTGATGAGAGCATGCCCAGACTGAGTGGTAAGAAAAGGATAGAGTTGCCCCAGGACTGAGGAGCTTAGTGAGCTCAAAAGGAAGTAGCCAGGAGGAAACGCCGTATATCCTATGCGGCACCAATTGAAGGGAATGGGTCGTGGAGCAATACGTAAATATCAAAGAGAAATACCAGCTGGAGATGAAAGCACAGACTTCCAGTTGGAAGAACTTCTGTAATAGACAGGACAGGGAATCCATGTGGGATGGAATCTACCGGGTTATTGGCAGAACGAGTGTGAGGCAGGAGGAGATGCCCTAATCTGCGACGGTAAAACGTGGGCAGCAAAGAATCAGCCAGGATCTTAGCTGATAGTTTCTATCCAGAGGATGAAACTCAGAGGGAAAATGCGGACCACAAGGAAATAAGACAGCAGCAAGTAAAGTAAATGCACGTGTGCAAGGTGAACAATGCGACCCGTCATTTACAAAGGAAGAACTGTTATGGTCCGCAACAAGTTTTAATCCGAAAAGCTCCTGGTACTGATGGACTAACAGCAGATATCTGTAAAGCAGCAATCACGCACAACGCTGACTTGTTTCTAGCCTTGACTAATAAATGTTTGAACTATCTTGCTTCCCAAAGATTTGGAAGGAAGCAGTAGTGGTTGCCTTGCCAAAGCCTGGAAAGGAGGACTACACGCACCCCAAGTCGTACAGGCCAATTGGTCTGCTGCCGGTCCTGGGCAAAATATTAGAAAAATGCTGATGAGAAGAATTAAATGGTATACCGAGCCAGACATCAGTAAGAAGCAATACGGCTTTACGCCCCAATCAGCAGTACCGAGGACTCTATGAGATGATACAGTACATAAAACAAGAGTTAAATGAGAAAAAACTCATCGTACTTGTTTCACTAGATATAGAGGGAGCCTTCGATAATGCATGGTGGCCTGCAATACGCTGCAGACTGGCAGAGACTGGATGCCCAGTAAATCTGAGGCGACTGATAGACAGTTACCTTGATGATCGAACAGTGCGTGTCAGATTTGCTGGAGCAGAATGGACAAAACAGACGACAAAGGGTTGTGTGCAGGGCTCTGTTGGCGGTCCTACCCTGTGGAACCTGTTACTAGACCCCCTATTGAAGGAAATAGAAATGAAAGGCGAACACTGTCAGGCTTTCGCGGACGATGTGGTCCTCATTATCTCAGCACATGAGGCACGAGAAGTACAGAGGCGAGCAAATGCCATCCTCGCTCATGTTTGGAACTGGGGAGTCAAAAACAAATTACGTTTTGCGCCACACAAGACTAAGGCTATATTATTTACCAATAAAATAAAATATGACTCACCAGCGCTAGCCATGGGCGGGGAGGCTATTGACTATTCTCGCGAGGTAAAAATTTTGGGGCTTACCATTGACAGTAAGCTGACTTTCAACACCCATATAAAAAACATTTGCATAAAAACCAAGCAAATATACACACAGTTGTTGAGAGCCGCAAAACTCAACTGGGGCCTGAATACTGAGATAGTGAGGACCATATACTTAGCGGTGGTGGAGCCTGTAGTCCTCTACGCGGCGAGTGCATGGGCACCGGCAGCCAAAAAACTGAAGATCAAGAAACTGTTAAGCACGGTGCAACGCGGCTTCGTGCAGAAGATTGTAAAGGCATATAGAACCGTGTCGCTGAATTAGCCCTTCTTCTCGCCGGGCTTCTACCTCTGGATCTAAGAATCCAGGAAGCAGCATTAATTTATGAAATTAAAAAGGCTACACCCGGCGAGTGATAGGTGACCGTGACTTGAGCGGCAAGTGGTTTGTGCGAGTTTGCCACATCCTGTGGATCAAACTGACCGGCGTTCATGTGTCTGGGGACGGTGCTCAAGTAGATGAAACAAATAACACCGAGCTCAGAATATTCACAGATGGGAGCAAAATTGAGGGGAAAGTTGGGGCAGCGGTATCCATATGGAATGGCGCTGCTGAAACGAGTACCCGAAAATTAAAGTTGGATCACTACTGCACCGTCTACCAGGCGGAACTCTTGGCCCTGCTTGAGGCCTCAAATATCGCACTTCAGTCTTCTGCACGAAGCTTCAATATTTACAGTGACTCAAGATCTGCCTTAGAGACAATAACTCGAGGAGACTCTCTCCACCCCCTTGCAGTGAGGGTGAGGGAGAATCTCGCAAACCTGAAAGAACTTGGGAAATCTCTTTCACTGCACTGGGTCAAGGCTCATGGGGTGGAAGGAATGAAAGAGCAGATATTCTGGCAAAGGACGCTGCGTTGAGGATGAAGACAAAACCACATTATGACAAGTGTCCAATATCATTCGTCAAGCGGCAAATCCGGACGGAGTCGCTTGAGAGTGGAACCGGAGATACAGAGAGGAAAAGACGGCTACTACAACCAAGCTGTTCTTCCTGGATGCTATTAGTGCCTACCCTATAGTAAGGAAAATCGAACTGGACCCACTGACGACACAATACTGACTGGACACGGGGTTTTCCGAGTATTTGCACAGGTTTAAATGCAAGGATAACCCTCCTGCGTCTGTGACAGGGAAAAGAATGAAACAATCATACACCTCATTGCGGAGTGCCCTAAATATTATAAAGTAAGAAAAGACCTAGAATTACAGCTTCAATGCAAAATTAATATAGAGGATATACATATATTGTTGAGAGACAAAACAAGTAGGGGTAAATTTTTAGAATACTGCAAGTATATCGCTAAGATAACAATAGAAAGTAATAAATAGATATATAAAATTAGTAGTATAAGACTTTAATTCATACAAGTATTAAATAAGGCACAATATTGTTAAGTAAAATAAATAAACTATAGGTATTAGAATAGTAATTGAATATATAACAATTGTAGTTATATATAACAATTCCGAAAACATGTAGAAATAGTTAAGAAAACTTGTAATGTAAACACAAATTAGTGATATGGAAATAGTAGTTAAGAAATGTAGAAACCAAGTTTGTATTAAAATAAGTACTGCATTGATACTATACAACAAGTAAATATAATACTAAGAAAATGAAGAATGTAATGTTAAGTTCCTAACAGAAAGTAATTCAACATTGTAATGAAGAAAAGAGAGCTTAAAACATAAAACAAAAAGAAAATATGACAGTCAAAAAGAACACTGACAAAGAAAATTAAAGAAAAGATCACACAAAGTCCCTGATCTCCCATGTCAGGGGAAAATTAAAAAAAAAAAAAAAAAAAAAAACCCAACCTAACCTAACTCCAACCCAACCTAACCTAACCCAATCCCAACTCCAACCTAACCCAACCCAACCCAACCCAACCTAACCTAACCCAACCCAACCCAACCCAACCCAACCCAACCCAACCCAACCTAACCCAACCCAACCCAACCCAACCTAACCCAATCCCAACTCCAACCTAACCTAACCCAACCCAACCCAACCCAACCCAACCCAACCCAACCCAACCCAACCCAATCCCAACCCAACCCAACCCAACCTAACCTAACCCAACCTAACCCAACCTAACCCAACTCCAACCTAACCTAACCCAACCTAACCTAACTCAACCTAACCCAATCCCAACCTAACCTTAACCTAACCCAACCTAACCCAACCTAACCCAATCCCAACCCAACCCAACCCAACCCAACCTAACCTAACCCAACCTAACCTAACCTAACCTAACCTAACCTAACCTAACCCAACCTAACCCAACCTTAACCTAACCCAATCCCAACCTAACCTAACCTAACCTAACCTAACCCAACCTAACTTAACCTAACCTAACCTGATGTGGTCCACGTCTAGTTTCAACCCCAAAAAGCCCTGCAGCGATGGTCTTACAGCAGATATCTGCAGACAGGCTATAACCCTGAATCCAACATTGTTCCTGGCGATAGCAAACAAATGCCTGAGTCTAGCACACTTTCCGGTAAGGTGGAAGGAAGCGGCAGTGGTGGTGCTACGAAAGCAAGGCAAAGACGACTATACCCATCCAAAGTCGTACAGGCCAATTGACTACTGCCAGTACTGGGAAAAATTGTAGAGAAAATGGTCATTCAACGTATAAAGTGGTACATATTACCTACAATAAGTCGGAAACAATATGGTTTTATGCCGCAACGCGGCACCGAAGACTCCTCTATGACATGACGCAACATATAAGAAATATGGTTAAGAGTAAAAAGTTGGTTGTGCTCATATCATTGGACATAGAGGAGCATTTGATAATGCATGGTGGCCAGCCATAAAATGCCGTCTTGCTGAAACACCGACCCCACAAATCTAAGAAGGCTTGTCGACAGTTATTTAAAAGATAGAACTGTGCGCATTCGATACGCCGGAGAGGAATGCGTCAAGAATACAAACAAGGGTTGTGTGCAAGGTTCAATTGGGGACCTACCTTCTGGAACCTCTTGCTGGATCCGCTGTTGAAGGAGCTGGAAGCGAAAATGAGTATTGCCAGGCTTTCGCGGACGATGTGGTCCTGATTTTTCGGGGAATACTGCATTGGACGTACAGACTCGGGCAAATTCGGCGCTTGCCCATGTACAGGAGTGGGGAATCAAAATAAGCTTAAATTTGCGCCGCAAAAACGAAAGCCATGTTAATAACAAATAAACTGAAATATGAGATTTTGCCACTCCCGAGGATGGCAAGCTCAGAAATGTCCAGAGAAATAAAAATTCTTGGCCTCACTATTGACGATAGATTGACTTTCAACACACATATTGAGAATGTGTGCCGGAAAGCCCAAATGCTCTACCGTCAATTGTCAGCAGCCAAAATACATTGGGGACTGAACCCCGAAATAATCAGACCATTTATACCGCGGTAGTGGAACCGGTAATCACATATGCGGCGAGTACGTGGGCACCAGCGACCGGCAAACTGCAGGTAAAAAGCGGTTGGACATGGTACAACGAGGGTTTGTACAAAAAATAGTAAAAGCTTATAGAACTGTGTCCTCCACTCGGCCCTATTGTTTGCCGGGTTGCTACCTTGGACCTAGGGTCTGGGGAAGTGGCCTCTTATGAGGTAAAGAGAGGCTTCTCTCGGCGAGTCATAGGAGATCAGGAGATTGAGGGAAAAGTCAGCTACTTGGAGAACCCACACCCCGCGGAACAAATAGCACTGCAATTCATGTGCCTGGAGGACGGTGCACAATAGACGAAAACACCGACACAAGCCTAATCATTTATACTGACGGTAAAATTGAGGGAAAAGTCGGCGCTGCATTATCCATTTGGAGAAATGCGACGGAGACAAGTACCCGGAAATTAAAGTTGGGAAATTCTTGCACCGTGTTCCAGGCGGAGTTGCTTGCAATATTGAGGCCACAAAATACGTGCTCGCAAACAAAATAGACTCCTGTTGTTTGTTTAGTGATTCCAGATCCGCTCTCCATACGATTGTACAAGGAAACCCCTCCAACCCTGGCGGCAGAAATTAGGAAAAACATTAACATCTTGGGCAAACAAGGAATACTATTAAACTGTTCTGGATCAAAGCTCACGCAGGATTGGAGGGAAATGAGAGCGGATCAGCTGGCAAAGGAAGCCGCTCTAAAATCAAAAGAAAGCCTGACTATGAGAAGTGTCCGGTTTCATTTATCAAGGACAGATACGACTGGAGTCGCTTGATGAATGGGAACCGGCGCTATAAAGAAGGAGAGACGGCCTCACATACAAAAATATTTTTCCCGGATGCGATAAAAGCATATCCCACAATTATAAAATGGAAATGGAACCAAAATTAGTCCAGATTATAACAGGACACGGTGGGTTCTCTCAATACCTGTACAGGTTCAGATGTAAGGAGAGCCCAGCGTGTCCCTGTGACCCAGAAGGAAGAAACGGCAATACACGTAATTGCAGAATGCCCTATCTATACAAATATAGGTACGATTTAGAAATAGATAAGGAATAGAAATAAAACAGAAAATATATGTCAGATAATTAGTAATAGGAAAGTAGAAATAAGTTTTAAAATACTGTAAGGAAATAGTATCTAAGGTAGCAATTAAAAATAAATAAAAAGAAATAAAATAGAGCAGTAATATATATAAAACACCTAAGTATATAATGTTAACAGACAAATAAAATTGTAAGAAAGAAAAGAAGCAATTGAAATAACATAAGTAACATTAACTTAGATAATAAAAGACCCTAGGAGTAAAATTGTAATAGCATAAGCATAAACCCAATTAATAAAATAAAACCATAAAAAGTAAACAACAAAATAAAAAGAAAGAAAAATGAAAAGAAAAAGAAGGAAAAAGTCCCTGATCTCCCATGTCAGGGGAACTAGAATTAAAAAAAAAAAAAAAAAAAAAAAAAAAAAAAGAAACCTAACCTAACCTAACCTAACCCAACCTAACCTAACCTAACCTAACCCAACCTAACCTAACCTAAAATGTCTTCGATATAAATCGTTTATGCTGTGATAAAAACTAATTTCATCTCATCAATGCTTGTAATTAGTTGTAACCTAACTTCTCATACTGGGGTAAACAGAGGTCTAGACAATGAAGTGCTCATCGAATACATTATTTCGGATATCGTAACAGATGATGAACCTGCCGCAATTTTACGTTAATGTCTTCGATATAAATCGTTTACGCTGTGATAAAAGTTTTGAAAAAGCCATTGCTACGTGCTGGGATATCAGACTCGGGTCTCTTGACTCGAATCGCTATCACCAAACCACTCCGTCATCGTAACTTTGAGAATAATATTGTACAATTCAAGGTTCAGAAACAAATGGCATATGTTACTTGTTCCGTAGAGTAGTAAATCACCACGCTCTCTCCCACATATGCCTGCATTAATTGTATAACATTCCCCACTGCATACACAGGCACTACACTAGACTCCAGGTAGCATACACCATCACCCATGATACCGCGACACGTGTTTCTGTCTCTAAACAAGGCATCCTCAAGCGATAAGACTCCACGACGTTCCACCTCTGAGATGACTCTGTGGTCCGGTCTTTTAAGGTTCTGCAGAGATCTTACAACATTGGTAATCACTTCAGGTGACGCACGATTATCTTGCTGTGTAAGAGATAAATAAGAAAAATTCTTTAAGAGAAATATCTTCATGCTATTCCCAATACTGGGATAGA